>ML366628.1:0-34238 GCA_005239505.1 Nicotiana paniculata
TGTAGATTATACGACCTTGACCCATCAATTTTGTCAAATCTTTCATGTAAATCATCCCAGACAACTTGAGCACTTGAAGCATATATTATTCCTCCTAATAAACCACTACTCACTGAGTTCATCAACCAAGACAATACTACTGCATTTACCCGCTCCCATTGATTCCATAAACTTTCTGGAAAACTCTCTTTGACACATTTTCCATCAACAAGACCCAATTTGTTTCTCCCTAACAATGCCATCCTCATAGATCTAAATCACAAGGAGTAGTTTTCGATTCCTGTAAGTTGGAATGAGATGATTTGTATACCACTCACATCGGAGGGGCTCAAGAATAGTGGGTGATTGTAATCAATTACATGCAGCCCTGTTTGATTCGTTGTTGTAGTTGGAATCACTGTGGGAGCTGCTTGATTTCCATTTTCAGCCATGTTTCACTTCTGAATTTCAAGAATTGAATTTTATTTTTCCTTGACTTGATTTCTGACTTTGTTCTTCAAGAACCACGATAGCAAATTAATGAATTGAATCTTGATTTAACTCGGCTCTGATACCATGAAGATATTCTTGAGTTAATACTCAAGACATTAATCTGCAGAAGAAGAGAAGCGGAGAGAAGAAAGGAAGAAGAAGAAGAAAAGAAGAAGAAGAAGAATCCGGAAAGGAACAATGTAAAAGAACTAAAACCAGTGTTAAAACAAGAGAGATTATTTGTATTACTTGTATCTTTAAAATCAGTAGTCTACAATGTGAGTAGTGAGTATATATATATATACTAGTTAAGAGAACTAATTTATCTACTAAGTATGTATTAGCTATATTATCTATCTTTAAAAGAGGTTATACCTAACTTAACTAGCTAACTAATATTTTAACTATAACTACTTTCTTTCTCATTTAATAGTTATTTTCCTCTACAAATTCTAAATAAGATGAGAGTATTACCTGGTTGGTAACGATCTCATGACTATTAGAAGGAGAATGGTGGAAGTTTTGATTTGCTAGGTTCTGCAGCATTGAATGGTTATCCTTTTTTGAACTTCTTCCTCGAATCAAATCTTCTCCGTTAGAGTTTCTCTTCTCAATTTCAGCAACTTGATTGGAGAGAGATCTCGTTCGCAGGTTGTTCCAGATTTGTCGATGAATATTGGAGGAGCCAGCATAATAGCTAGCAATGCCTATGTTGCAGTATAGATAAAAGAAATAACAATGTAAAAACTTGTTTTGGATAAAGTAAAGGAAAGAAAGATAAAGCAAAATAACGATATAACATCCATCCAATGGAACATTGGGGTGTGTTATTCTCTATGGAGTAATATTTTCTAGAAAATGTATTCCATGAAATATTTTTATGGAAAACATCTTTTCATATTTTGATTGGTGAGTGGAAAATATTTTCGGAAAAAATATATTCATACAATAATTATTAACAAATTGAAGGTTTTGATAACATATTTTAGTATTAAAGATAATAAAAAGGTCTAACTGCTAATTGATAGAGCAAGTGATGTAAGTTAATCAAAATTAGGATACTTGTAAGGAAAAATGACATCCATTCATAAGTGAGGAAAGTCATTTCTTCATTTTTATGACAAAAAATTTCCTTGAAAGATGGCGCTTGAAAGTCTTTCTTTTAATCTCCTTGCGCTGGTGTTTCCAAAGCTTACCAATATCACATACGACGCTCCCGTGTGCAGCTTGTGATCTATTGAGTGTTGACTCTGAACTGCTTTGAGAAAACCTAACAAATAAAAAATGAACGAGACTAGGTTATATTGAGCATTGTTCTTGGAATTCATGTGTATGTTTCGAATCAATAGTGCTCACAATCACTACTAAAAATGCAAGTCTCAGACGACGGAATATAACCAACACATTTAAGAGAAAATACGAGTATAAAATGATCACTCATTATATTTGGTGTCGTATGTAGACTTCTATTGTTGCATATACTAAAATTATATACGACAATTGAAAAAATGTACGTATATAATAAGTTTACTAACGGTATGAACTCTCGTTGAAACATGGCAGATATACAATATATAACTCATGTTTTTAACAAATCAACACATTAATGAAAAGGGAAGCTAGTTTTGGAGAATAAAAGAGATAGAAACATACCTATCTGATCCTTGGCTGCTTGAAATTTGTTTTCCAAAGGGTTGGTACCTTGAGCTTGCCTGATTAGGTGATCTTCTTATAGGACCGCCACTGTAACTGCTATAGTAACAAGCCAAAATGAGAAGAACAAATTGCTTATTGTATGTAATGTGCAATGTAATATATAGTGAATGTACATTATATTGACTTCTACAATTGTCAAACCTCAAAATTTTAAATTACTTATGAACATCTCAAATTAGAATATAAGATGTTGGCACATAAATATTATATTATTGAAATTAAAGGGTTAAGAAAATTCACCTTGTCTTTTGTGGCAATTGAACCTGAAGCTGGTTGTCAAAGGAATTCAAAACTCCATAGCGGCTCTCATCTTCTTTATGAATTGTGCGAGTCCCAAAGCAAGCATTCCATTTCGTTTTTCCAGTGCCAATTCCCAGCAGGTTATATTTTCCTTCCCTCCTCGTTGAAATTCCATAAGGAGGATTAGTGATCAACTTTGACTTCATGTGCTCACTCTTTTTATTCTCCAAAGTTGGAAGTCTTGGCGAAGTTGTGTTGAGGATCAAGTCATTGGTTTTAGGGTTTTCTTGCTCCCTCCTAGTACTTGTCCCTAAAAGATGATCAATGGTGCATTTTGAATTCATGAAGTTTCTTTCTTTCGCCTTCAACAAACATGGAATTGTTGGCATCGGTTGTTGGAGTATCAGGCCATTGGTTTTAGGGTTTTCTTGCTCCTTCCTAGTACTTGTTGAAATTCCATAAGGATGATCTGTGGTCAACTTTCGCTTCATGGATTCTCTTTCTGAGTTCTCCAAACATATAATTTTTGGCATAGGAGGTTGGAGGATCAGGCCATTGGTTTTAGAGTTTTCTTGCTCCCTCCTACTTGTAATGAAATCCCTTTCTTTCTCCGTCAACAAATATGGAATTGTTGGTATTTGTTGTTGGAGGAACTCCCTTCTACTTGTAATGAAGTCATCACTTTCTTTCTCCTTCAAATATGGGACTATTGGGATATGTTGTTGGAGGACCATGTCGTTGTTCTCGGGATTTTCTTGCTCCATCCTACTTGTAATGAAATCATTTCTAATCTCTCCAAACTTGGAATTCTTGGCACAGGTTGCTGGAGGATCATGGCATTGGTTCTAGGGTTTTCTTGCTCCTCCAAAGTTGGAATTCTTGGCATAGGTTGGTTGGTGATCAAGTCATTGGTATTAAAGTTTTCTTGGTCCTCCAAAATTGGAGTTTTTGGCATAGGTTGGTTGGTGATCAAGTCAATGGTTTTAGGGTTTTCTTGCTCCTCCAAAGTTGGAACTTTTGGCATAGGTTGAGTCATCAGGTCATCATTGGTTTTTGGGTTTTCTTGCTCCTCCAAACTCGGTTCTTTTGGCACTATTGGTTGGTGGGTGATCAACTCATTAGTTTTAGGGCTTTGTTTCTCCTCCAAAATTGGAGTTCTTGGCATAGGTTGTTGGACGATCATGGCACTGGTACTAGGGTTTTCTTGCTCCTCCAAAATTGGAGTTTTTGGCATAGGTTGGTTGGTGATCAAGTCATTGGTTTTAGGGTTTTCTTTCTCTATCCCATCACCATTACTTGTGATTTCTCCTCCTTCCTCTTGCAGCACGGAAACATTCTTTGTTCCCATAGAAAAAATATAAGACAATGAATAGCCATCTTGCACATCAAGGGTATTTTGATGATCACTTGGAGCACCAATTTCTATTGGATTCTGATGATTTGGAACATCATTTTTCATTAAACTGCTAGGAATATTATTGGTGGCTAGCTGATATTCATGAAGATCAAATAATTCTGACGTGTCTAAATCTTCATCAAAATCAAATCGATTATCCAATGGCATAGTAGACGAAAAACCTTGAGTTCCATAATTACAAAAGTAATGGTCACCAGAATTGTGGTCACCGTTCATGTTTACCGGTGGATATATATAAAAAGAAAAGGTTCCTGCATGAACAAGTTCATTAATCACGAGATTAAAATTATTTGAAATGGTATGCGATCTAAGAGTGTTCTTTATTTTAAAACGAATAATTTTCCTCTTTTTTCCTTAATATCAACATAAAGGAAATGATAAAATCATTCTCAAACCATTAAAATAATAAAACAACACTCAATCGGTAAAACAAGGAAATGAAATCATCTATGCAGCAAGATATATAAACAATTTAATCTAATTAAGCATGTCTAAGAAGTAGTGTGTTTAACAGGAAAAAAAAAGCGGAATTTCCACAGACAACAACTGATTGTTCATTAATTTCAGATATAATCAAACTGACTTCGACTATGTCTCTCTTTTAATATCACTTGAATTTTGGATTTGCACATTCTATATCTTGTAACTCTATCATCTTTCAATAAATAAAAACACATACAGAAAACAAAATTAATTAATTTCTACGAACAGAACAAAAGCAACATACAAGAAAAGGAAAAAAGAAAAGAAAGATAAAAATAAAAAATAAAGAAAGGCAAAAAGAAAAAATAAGAAAGAAAGAAAGAACTCACACTTCATTCCGTGAAGCAAATGATTGAATTTTCTCTTGGAAGACAAAATGAAATTTGCCATTGTGGTGTTACTTATACAATGACACAAGATATAATTTGTTCAATATTCAAGGTAGACTATCTCGTTATAAGTTTTTCTATCTCTGATTGGGAATGAGGTCACGTCTCTTCTCCTTTACTTTCGTTCTTCATATTTTGTTATCCGATTTTACATATATTTATATTTATATTTTATACTTCATCTATATCCGATTTTACCCTTCAAGTTCAGTTAGAAAAGGGACCAACAATTTAAAGCAGTCCAATTTCTTGCTAATGGTGCTTTCCCCATTACCCGGTCTCGTGAGCCTTTTCCGGATGCTAGTCTTTCTCGTCGTGATCCTTCGAACTATGCCGACGATGAAGCTTCTAGTAGTGAAGATGGAGGTGATGCAATACAAAATACTCATTGAATGATGTTTAAACTTTTAACTTGTGAAACGTTTTGTTATTGGATATGATATTTTGTTAATATAGTTTAGTGGAGACGGAGATGATATTTTGTTAATAATACAGTTTTGTTGGTGTTGGTGTTGGTGTTGTTGTTGTTGTTGTTATAATTGTTGTTATTGGTTGAATGACAGCAATATAATGTTGTCACTATAGCTTATTGGTTATTGGCAAGTGGTGCAGCTATAAAGCAGATGTATTTTGCCAAAACAATATCCAAAAAACCGACCGCCCACCGACTGAAGTCGGTCGGAAATGTTCATTTGATTTTCCAGAAATTTAAATTTGCTGACCGACTTCGGTCGGAATATTTATTTTAAATATTAAATATTTTAACAACTTCGACCGACTGTGGTCGGAATTTTTTATTTTACATTTTAAATATTTTAATCACTCCGACTGAAATCGGTCGGAATTGAACAATTTTTAAAAAAATTAATAGTTAAAATTCTGACTGTCTTCCGTCGATATGATTATTTTTGTGTCAGATAACTTGGTCAAAGTGCGTTGACAAATTCCGACCGACTTCAATCGGTAATATCAATCGACTTCGGTCGCTCCCCTATTGTGACCATTCTTTTTTCGATGAATTGAAAATGGTCGGTAATCGGTCAGTTTTTGTTCGATTCCGACCGATTTTGGTCGTTTATGCCGGACGAATTATGACAGTTTTTGTGTAGTGAGAGTCAGTCTCCTTAACTTAACCAAAAATTTAGACATAGAATTTTTAAGTTTTTTGGAATAAAACTTGCATGCTTGAAAATTATATAAAGTATTATAAGTCACAATAATTAACTATTCAAAATCTTTAAAAAGAATATGAAATAATCATGGAAAAAGAAAACACATTTTACTTGTTTCACTCTCAAAATTCAAACAGAATCACATAAATTGAATTTTATATTCTTTATTAAATTATACAATGAACATATATTCAAACTACCCCTTAAAATTATGAATTCAACCCGTAACCAGATAAGTTTACACAGATTAAATTTTGTTTGCATACAATTCAGCCATCTTCATTAGCTCTAATTCCCAAGTTCCTAAAATCAAACGCAAAATCAAGGTTTAAATTTATTTTCTTAACCGAGCTAGCTTTAACATTAAACCGAAATTTCAATTTAACAAATTAGATTAATTTAAATAATGAGATCAGGATTCTAAATACGCTACTAAACTACTCTAGTACAACTAGTGTTAGTAGTTCAACAGAATATCGTTCACCCTTCAAGCCCTCCGTACGTCCTGATCAATTGATACTTTTCAAACAATAATACGAAAAATTGGTGCATTAGGAAGACCCAAAAGTTATATAAATGAAGGATGTAGAGTGAAATCATCTTGCAGAATTTTCCAGCTAGAATGTATTTTTAAAAAAGGATATGTATTTTGTACAAGGTAATTTTAAAAAGGATATGTATGTTCTGCTTTTTCAATAAAAATGAAAAGTAGAACAAATAAATAAAAGAGAGAAATTATTCAGAAAAGGAAAAATTAAATAACAGAACTCGAAACAAAATATTGCCACAGTACGTGTTCGGCTACCAATATCAATTCAGCGATAGACTCAAATTTTCAAATATGGATTCTTTATGGTTTTTCTAAACTTGTACTCAAACGTTTCGAGTGTCTTTTTAATGTTAAAACTTAACAGTATCAAAAGTCGTGGGGAAAAGGTATTTCAGTTCACAAATAACTTGGGTCAAAAAATGAATTAAATCACTGTACTGTGTAAAGTGTTCGTGTCTTATACCATAATTTTCATCTTTTAATATATTGATAAATTAAGAATAAATACCTACAGGTTAATGTGGTTTACAACACAAAGATCAAAGGAACACATAAGAAATAACATGATTACGAAGAAAGCGCGGTCCAGGTATTCTTCCGGAAGGCTTATATGTTAAAAACTGATAAAAATAAGAATTTTGCCTTAAAAATTCATTTGAGTTAACTTTGGCCAACGTTTTGAGCAAATAGACCCGAATCAATGTTTTGACGGTCCCGATGTCACATTTGCGAAGGCAATAGAGATGGGGAGCTTCGCATTTGCGAAGTATTTCTCGCATTTGCAGGGTTCGCAATTGCAAACCCCTGGTTGCATTTGCGACATTTGCAATTGTGTAAAACTTAAGTTAGACGGGATTTTTCTCCTATTCATCAAATTTTCAAAACCTAGAACCCTAGAGGCAATTTTTCCAAGACCCTTTCTTCCCCAAATCATTGGTAAGAGATTCTAACTTATTTTTTTTTAATCTTTCATTACATTTCACAAGTTTTCAACCTAAAATCTTGAGTTTTCATGGTGGAAATTGGGGATTTTGGGGTAGAATTAGGGATTTTATTAAATTGGGGATTTAGACATTAAATTGGGGTCGAATTCCAAAACAAATTACATAACCGGGGTCAGGGGCAAATAGGTAATCGAGTTTTGGTCTGAATATCGAGATTTGGACCAAGCGGGCCCGGGGGTTGACTTTTATTGACTTTTTTCAATAATAGCCTAAATTTAATTCTTTTAAATCGTGGGTAGTTCCTAAGGCTTAATTTGAATCGTTTGGTTGGTAAATTGCTAGATTCTATTGGTTCGGAGGCTTGTTTGAGAGGCAAAACTGTGATTGAGCTTTGAGTGGGCCTTTTGGAGCGAGGTAAGTGTCGTGGTTAACCTTGACTCGTGGGAATATGATTTTGTCCATTTTCTACTTGTTTTGATGTTGGGTACAACGTATATAAGAGATGACGAGCACTTATGTGTTGTTTGTCGGGTTATATCATGTCGGGGGCGTGTTCCATGTTGTTTATTACTTACTTTGATCCGTTATCCATATTGTGAGTGTTAATGCACAAAAGGCGATGTCGTGCCATATTGAGAGTGTTAATGCACGAAGGGTGATGTCGTGCCATGTTATGAGAGCTAATGCACGAAGAGTGATGTTGTGTCGTATCATTGATTTACATCATGAGGTTGGGAGTAAAAGCACGAAGGGTGATGCTGTGCAATATTTTATTTCATTGTGAGGTTGAGAGTAAAAGCACGAATGGGGATGCCGTGGAACTTCTTTTATTGTGTTTAATTGATTTTACTGATTAAAGGCATATCGATTGTTCTGGTTATCATATTTGTTGTAGCTTTTATGTCTTGTTCCCCCCTTTAGTATGTTTCCCAAGCCGATAGTACATGTTTTAACTATTATTGTTGTCTTTCTTGTACATATACTATTATCTGTACAGGTTTATTATGTGGGTATCTTGTCTTAGCCTCATCACTACTTCGTCGAGGTTAGCCTCAACACTTACGAGTACATGGAGTCGGTTGTACTCATACTAAACTCTGCACTTCTTGTGTAGATTTTGGTACCGACCCTAGCTGATCGTGAGGTTAGCAGCTGGACTTGCTTGTCAAGAGACCCAATGTAGATCTGTTAGTGTCCGCAGACCCTGAAGTCTCTTCCTAGTCTTATTATTTTACTGTTTCTTTTCTTCAGAACAGTGTATTTCTTTTTCAAACTTTGTTTGTAGTAAATCATAGTAGCTCGTGAGTTGTAACTCCAGATCCTAAATTTATCATATATTATGGGTTTTATGGTATCCCGCAAATCCGTTTTAGTTTCTGTTTAGCTTAATTGATCTTGTTATTGAAATTGGCTAAAGTTGGCGTTAAGAATCATCTAACGTTGTTTTGCCTAGCAAGTGAAATGTTAGGCACCATCAAGATCCCGACGGTGAGAATTCCGGGTCATGACAAGCATTGCCTCATGAACATATTATTAGTATACTGTATTTATAAAATAATTTTAGAGACGAAAAATAACGTATAAACAAAAATGTAAAAGAAACAGAATTTAATTCGAGCCCACTGAATTTATAGTGTTTTTTAAGGAACTTAATTCCCCTCCTAGTACCCAAGGTTGTGGATTAATTCCTCCCAAAATAGAATTAATTACACACTGGTGTAGCGGTACTTCAAACTCCAATGTTTCAGCGAACACAAAATCGATAGCAAATCACACTTAGTGTTGCTTTCTTTGTAGTTAAAACAATGCAAAAGAAAGGAGGAGAATTCATAATTTCGTATGGAAAATCTGAGAGAATGAATTGTTATTTATAGCTAATATGTTGAGTTCAAACTGAAGAGATGCAACTTTCAGAAGGGCTATCATGATCTGAAACGACCCGACTGGTCGTTTTGAGAATTTAAGCTTTGTTCGGTTGTGTAAGGTCTTGAACAGCTTCACATTGTGTATACCAACTTGAGTGCATGGTTGAATTCAGTTTCCGGATGATTCAGAGTCGAATTGGAAGAAGGATCTTAGTTTCGGAAGATTAAGCGGTGGAATTTAACCGAAATTTTGACTTTTTATATAAACAGCTCCGAAATAATTTTTTGGATAATGTCAACAGCTTCATATGGTGATTTTGAGCTTAGACATGTCTCCGAATTTAGACCTGGAGGTCCGTGGAGTAATTTGAGGCAATTCGGCAAAAGTTGGAAAATTTGAAGTTTGGAAATTGAGTAGTTTGACCACATTTGACTTTTTGGGATATCGGGGTCGGAATGCAATTCCAAGAGTTGGAGCATCTCCATTATGTGAATTGGGACTTGTCTGCAAAAAAAGGCATCATTCCGAGTTGAATTGATAGGTTTCGGCATGAGTTTAGAAGTTTGAAGATTTGAAAGTTCCTAAGTTCGATTATTGGTGCGATTCGTAGTTTCGTCGTGTATTGATGTGATTTGATACCTCTAGCAATTCCGTGTTAGGTTATATGACTTGTTTGTGTGTTTAGACGGGGTTCCAGGGGCCTCGGGTGTGTTCCGGGAGGGCTACAGGTCAATTCCTCCTATTTTTGAACTGCTATTTTTCTGCTTCTGGTGTTCTCCTTCGCTATCGCGAACAGCCTTTCGTGTCAGCGATGTGTTGTTGTTGACTGCCTCGAAATCCTTCTTCGCATTCGCATTAGGCACTTCGCGTCTGCGAAGCCCTGCATTTTTGTTCTCCACGTTCGCATAATAGAAATTAGGGTGTGGGGGCTATTGGTTATTTCTTCTCCGCGTTCGCATCAGAAACCACTCATTCGCATAAGGTACTGCCTTTTGTCCAACGCGTTCATGCATCTCTCCACGCGATCGCATAACACTGCCTACCCCTTTATACGCGATCGCATAAGCCCTTCCGCAATCGCGTAACTCATTTTTTTTACAGAAGCTATTTTCCTTCTACGTGATCGCATCCCTTCTCTCGCGATCGCGATGCACAAATGCCTGGGCAGACAGAATATATTCTTAAATTCGAGGGTTTCACCATTTATATAACATTTTGAATTCTAGAGCTCGGTTCTTAGCGATTCTTGGTGGGTTTTCAAGCAATTCGATTGGGTTAGTGTTCTTCACTTAGAATTTAAAATATTCCGTGAATTAGTCTTTGTTTTTATCATTTAAATTGTGTTTTTAGTTAGGGAAAATGTTGGTTTTTGAAGAAAATTTTTTAAAACGAAATTTCATGATTTGAGGGACGAAACGGTATCGGAATTTAGTAATTTTTGTATGGTTGAACTCATGTTGGAATGGGTATTCTGATTTTGTAAAATTTGCCGAGTTCCGAGGTGTGGGCCCGGGGTCGACTTTTGGGTCGATTTTTAGAGTTTTTTAAAGATAAAATCTTTATTATCCGGAATAGTTCCTTATAAGTTTTATGTGTGTTTTGAAATTGTTCTAGTTGGTTTTGAGCCGTCCGGAGGCCTTTCACCCGAGAAGTCCATTTTAGAGTACCGGGTTGTCGTCTTTGAGGTAAGTATCTTGCCTAATCTTGTGTGGGTGAATTACCCCTTAAGATTTGAGTCTTCTATGTTGATTATAGTCCGTGTACGCGAGGTGACGAGTGTGTGCTCAGACTTATTTGTAGAAGGTTGACCTTTTAGGGTTCTTAGGTCCTTATATTCACCTTTTATGAAGTTGTTCTTGATACGTTTGAGTCCTTATTTTCTAGTTTCACCTCTACATGCTTTGATTAGAGATAATTGCTTTAGGATTTACCCTTATCGCCTACTTGACCCTGTTGTGACTTGACCAAAGGTTTGACCTCTTTTATCGCCATGCTATATTTTCATAAACTACCTATAATTAATTGAATTTTTGAATATCTCGCATAATTGCTCAACCTCATAAGGGGTTCAGATAACTTATATCTTAGTCGACTTGTCCTTACTTGGAATTATTTGACTTGTGTTGTTTTCTCATTGTTGACTTGTATTTGTGGATTTGTTGCTTGTCTTGTTTTTCCCTAGTCAAGTTGTTCTCTTTACACTTAGTATTCTTTACCGTGATTATTCCTTGTGAATGATGTTCAACTGCTTCTTTGTGAATTGAAGTTCTTGTATTGATTTATTCTCCGTACCTTGTGTCATTGTCATGATTGCTTTATATTTGATGTGGTGATGTACGAGTTTTCTGTCGTGCTATTATTGTTGTCTTTGGTTTACTGCACTGCATATTTAAATTGGGGATTACGAACGTATTTCTGGAGATCCCCCATGCACTGCATATTTAAATTAGGACTACGGACGTATACTGAGAGATCCTTCCCTGTACTGCATATTTACTTTGGGACTACGGACCTATTCCGAGAGATCCCCCAGCACTGCATATTTACTTTGGGACTACAGACGTATTCCGGGAGATCCCCCAGCACTGTATATTTACTTTGGGACTAGGACGTATTCCAGGAGATCCTCCAGCACTGCATATTATTTTTGGGACTACGGACGTATTCTAGGAAATCCTCTGTATTGTGTGATGAATTCGAAACTACGGTGCGGGATCCCGGTATATTTTATCAAGGGAATTGTGCTTGAAAGACAATTATTTGGAAAGACCAATTTGAAAAACAATTATCTTGAATAAAACTATGTTTGAAGGACATTCCCTTGGAAAAGAATGTTTGAAAATGTTTATATTAAATAAAACTATGTTGAAGGATATCCCTTTGGAAAAGAATATTTGAAAAATGTTTATGATAAATAAAACTATGTTGAAGGATATCCCTTTGGAAAAAAATATTTGGAAAAATGTTTATATTGAAGAAAACTATGTTTAAAGGACATTTTTTGGAAAAATATATTGGAAAAGCTTTTATCTTGAAGAAAACTATGTCTGAGAGACATCTCTTTGGAAAATTATATTTCAAAAGAATTTCCCTTTAAAAAGGATATTCCCTTAAAGCTTTCAATATCGAAACTTGCGGGTGAAAGTTTACACTCGAAGATTTTGACCATTTTAATGGTATTTGTGGCTAAGGCCTGGTGTGGAGACTAATGCAGTGTTGAATTACTACTTGTTCTTATTCTGTTGTGATTTTCGGGCTTGGGATGTGTTGTTGTCCATCCTTCTGTGTATTGTTATGATGTTATGTCGGTAATTGTTGGTATTTCCTTTCGCATTGTAGTTGTTATGTTGTTAACCACATTGTGTAGTTATTAGATAGGTGTCATGCCCTATCATTCCTATATTTATGCCTATTAATTTATTAGACCAGTGGGTGTCTTGACTAGTCCTCGTCACTACTTCACTTAGGTTAGTCTTGATACTTACTGGGCACCGCTGTGGTGTGCTCATTCTACACTTCTGCACATTTTTATGCAGATACAGGTATTGATCGTTAGTAGCTGTGCGGATTCTTACTGATGAGACTCAAGGTAAACCTGTCGTCGCATTCACAGGCTTCAGAGTCACCTTCCTATTCTGTATTTACACTGTTTTTACTTACTTTCAAACAGTTGTATTTAGAAGTTGTAGTAAACTTTATAGAGCTTATGACTTGTACTACTGATTTACGCTACAATAAAATGGGAATTCAAACCACTTAATTTTCCGTTACAAAAACGGAAAACAAGCATAGAGGAGACTTAACTTTCCGTTACCAAAAAACGGATAATTTGGATTTAATATTAATTTTCCGTTCCAAAAGTGGATATTTAATATTATTACGTTAATATTTACTATTAAGCAATAAATTTGATCTAAAAGATTAATCAATCAATCGATTATTTGACCAAATCCAAATCCAAACCCGAAGCCAAAGTCGAGCCGAGCGAGCAAGCAACGGCGCGAGGCTTGCCTTTTTCTTAACTCTTTAAGAGCTAGAAGAAGAGCAAATGTATATATACCCATCAAAAGTCTTTTTCTCTTTCAATATGGGACAGTGTCCCTTTGTCAAGGAGGAAAACTCAAATATTTTATTTTCCTTCCATTTCTCATTCATCCTCTTTTAAGCTAAATTAAGCTTAAAAAACCCAACAATCCCCCACATGAATGGGAAATGGCTATATCAAGGAAATATACATGAAAAACTATGTGATTCGCAAGCAAGAATTAATCGCATCTGGAGAAATAGGTTTCCCTTTGAACTTTCCGTAGTGAACTTATGTCGGATATACTCGGTCAATCGGTAGATTTGATATTCTTGAACCGTCAAACTTTGGTGTATACCTAGACAACCATAAGTTATACAATCAACCCTTAACCGTCTTTGGTTCTCATTGTTGTGTTCATATCAGCCATGAACACCGCCTGGTTTCAAAAGTGCGTAGAGAACTGGCCTTAACAAATTCTCCTTGAAGCGGCTAACACTTAACACTTACATAGGTGATTCCTAAACGTGTCATCCCGTAGATACACTATTTGATATACCCCGTATCAAATTTAGAAATCATTAAAAAGCCTTAATGCTTTATCCTTGATACTGAACATTGTCTCATCACGAGAATGGAACAAATAATTTAGTTGACAATGTTGAACCGTCATTAATGACTTTGTTTGATCTCCTTGAACCTAGATCTTGGGATCTCCAGTCTTCTAGGTAGAGTTACCGCCATAATGACTTGCTCTCAGCCATAGTCCCATTTCCCTCGATAATTTCTCAATTACCTCTCTAGTTAGGCCTTTTGTAAGTGGATCCGACACATTATCACTTAACTTTACGTAGTAAATCGTGATAATTCCTCTAGAGAGTAATTGCCTAATGATTTTATGTCTTCGTCGTATATGACGAGATTTACCATTATACGTAATGCTCCTAGCCCTTCCAATTGCCACTTGACTATCTCAATATATGCATATTGGTGCCAACAGTTTGGGCCAAAATGGAATGCCTTCCAAGAAATTCTGGAGCCATTCAACTTCTTCACCGGCTTTATCTAAGGCTATGAACTTAGCCTCCATTGTAGAGCGGGCAATACAAGTTTGTTTGAACGACTTCCAAGATACCTCTCCTCCACCAATAGTGAATACATATCCACTTGTGGACTTAGAATCAGTTGATCCGGTGATCCAGTTTGCATCACAGTATCCCTCAATGACTGCAGGATATTTACTATAGTGCAAGGCAAAGTCCTGGGTATGTACTAAATACCCCAAAACTCNTCATCACAGTATCCTTCAATCACCGCAGGATATTTACTGTAGTGCAAAGAAAAGTGTTGGGTATGTTCTAAATATCCCAAAACTCGTTTCATTTCCATCCAATGAGATTGACCTGGATTGTTCGTGTATCGAATCAATTTACTTATAACACAAGCTATATCTGGTCTTGTATATTTTATGATATAAATTAAGCATCCCAACACACGAGCATAATCCAATTGTGATATGCTTTGGCCTTTGTTCTTTGTTAGTGCAAGATTCAAGTCAATTGGAGTCTTTACAACTTTAAAATCTAAGTGCTTGAACTTTCCAAGTACTATTTTAATATAATGATATTGTGACAATGCCAGAACTTGAGGAGTCTTATGGATCTTAATCCCCAAAATTAAATCAGCAACTACCAAGTCCTTCATATCAAACTTGCTAGTTAGCATACACTTAGTCGCATTTATGTTGACAATGTCATTACTCATTATCAGCATATCATCCACATATAATCAAATAATGACTATGTGATTTGGAACATTTTTAATGTACACACATTTATCACATTTATTTATCTTAAATCCATTTGACAACATTATTTTGTCAAATTTCACATGCCATTGTTTGGGTGCTTGTTTTAGTCCGTAAAGGGACTTAAAAAGTCTACATACCTTCTTTTCTTTACCTGGAACCACAAACCCTTTGGGTTGTTCCATGTAGATTTCTTCCTCCAAATCTCCATTTAAGAAGGTTGTCTTAACGTCCATTTAATGAATTTCAAGACCATAAGCTGCAGTTAATGCTACTAACGTTCGTATGGACGTAATTCTTGTAACTGGAGAGTATGTATCAAAGTAGTCAAGACCTTCTCGTTGTCTATACCCTTTGACCACAAGTATTTCCTTATTTTTTTCAATAACGTCATCATCTTTCATTTTCCTCTTAAAATCCATTTAGAACTCAACGGTTTTTTTCCCGGGAGGAAGATCAATCAATTCCCATGTATCGTTGTTCAATATGGATTCTATTTCACTATTGACTGCCTCTTTCCAAAATAATGATTACGACGAAGACATAACTTCTTTAAATGTTCGAGGCTCATTTTCCAATAAGAAATTCACAAAATCTGGTCCAACTGAAGTCGACGTTCTTTGACGTTTACTACGTCTTGGATCCTTCTGATTAAATGTACTTTCTTTTATTTCTTCCCGAGGTTGTTTAGATCCTTCACCAGTCGACTCACATTCCTTTTTATAGGGATATATATTTTCAAAGAACTCGGCATTATCTGATTCTATAACCGTATTATTATGAATGTCAAGATTTTCTTATTTATGAACCAGAAATCGATATGATTTACTATTGGTCGCATATGCTATAAAAACACAATCAATGGTTTTCGGTCCTATTTTTACCCTTTTGGGTTTAGGAACTTGCACTTTTGCCAAACACCTCCACACTTCAAAATAATTCAAGTTGGGATTCCTTCATTTCCATTTTTCATATGGAATGGATTGCGTTTTGCTATGGGGTACTTGATTTAGTATCGATTAGCCGTAAGAACAGCATCCCTCCCCCCACAAGTTCTGTGGCAAACCAGAACTTATCAATAATGCGTTCATCATCTCCTTTAATGAACGATTCTTTCTTTCCGCAATCCCCTTGGATTGGAGCGCGTAAGGGGCCGTTGTTTGATGAATAATTCCATATTCTAAACATATTATTCAAACGGAGATTCATATTCACCATCCCTATCACTTCTTATCATTTTGATTTTCTTGTTAAGTTGCATTTAAACTTCCTTTTTGTATTGCATGAATGCGTTAATTGCTTCATCTTTACTATTACGTAAGTAAACATAGCAATATCGAGTATTGTCGTCAATAAAAGTTATGAAATACTTTTTTCCACCACGAGATGGTATTGACTTCATGTCGCAAATATATGTGTGAATTAAGTCTAAAGGATTTGAATTCCTTTCAACTGACTAATAAGAATGTTTAACATACTTAGATTCCACACATATTTGACATTTTGATTTGTCGCATTCAAACTTGGCAATACTTCCAAATTAATCATTTTCCACAAGATTTATAATTGACATGTCCCAAACGGATATGCCATAAATCATTTGACTCAAGTAAGTAAGAAGAAGCTGAAATTTTACTATTTTCAACGGCCATTACATTCAGTTTGAAAAGGCCCTCAGTGAGGTAACCTTTTCCTGCAAACATATCTTCCTTACTTATTACAACCTTATCAGATACAAAGACACACTTAAACACATTCTTAACAAGAAGTCCAGCTGAGACTAAGTTCTTCCTAATATCGGGAACATAAAGGATGTTGTTTAGAGTCACCACCTTGCCAGAAGTCATTTTCAGAAATATCTTCACACATCCTTCAATTTTGGCCGTGCAGAATTTCCATAGAAAGCGTCTCTTCAGGTCCAACAGAAGCATATGTAGCAAACGCTTCTCTAACAGCACAAACATGGCGAGTGGCTCCAGAATCAATTCACCACTCCTTAGGATTTCCCACCAGGTTGCATTCAGAAAGCATAGCACACAAGTCATCAATATCTTCGTGCTTTTCAACCATGTTTGCTTGACCCTTCTTCTTGTCTTTCTTTGGAGCACGACTATCTGCAGATTTGTGTCCAACTTTCCCACAACTGTAGTAATTTTCGTTGAACCGCTTCTTGCTTGGGTTGATTTTCAGTCCAGAATCCTTCTTCCTCTTTCTATTATTTTTTGAGGAGCATCCTCAACCATGTTTGCTCCCATTATTGTTGAGTTTCCACGACCTTTGTTTTCAGAAACTTTGTTGTCCTCTTTGATTCTCAACCGAACAATAATATCTTCAAGCGACATCTCTTTGCGTTTGTGTTTCAAGTAGTTTTTGAATTCCACAAATGAGGCAACTTCTCAATCATCGCTGCAACTTGGAATGCTTCATTAATGACAAGACCTTCAATGAAAATTCTGTTAGTAAAAATAATAAAATTAATACTTTCAACATCAGAATTAATTCTACTTATACCTTCAGCAAGGAGATCGTGAATAATCACTTGCAATTCCTGGACTAGGGTAATAATAGATTTGCTATCTACCATTTTGTAGTCAAAATATTTAGCGACAACGAATTTCTTTAACACGGCATCTTCAGTTTTGTACTTCCTTTCAAGCTCTATCCACAGTTCTTTTGACGTCTCTATATTACTATAGATGTTATATAGATCGTCTTCCAGTCTGCTAAGAATGTAATTCTTGCATAGAAAATCAGAATGCATCCACGCCTCGGTCACAAGAAAGCGTTCATTTTCTAGAGTTTCATCGGGCAGAACAGGAACATCTTCCTTAATGAACTTTTGTAGACATAAATTCGTCAAGTAGAAGAACATCTTCTACTGCCACTGCTTGAAATCAATCCCAGAAAATTTTTTGGGTTTTTCTGCCGTTGCCAATGCCGGTGTTGTTCGGCTTGTCGATGCATTGGTAGTCACCATCGGAACAATATGGTTTTCATTGTCATTGGTCATTTCTGTAAAAGAATGACACAAACAAACGTTTAATAAACTGGAGTAGAAAATTGTCACGAAGGCTTTAATCTCCAAAACGGGAGTAAAAAACCACAAAGGTTTTAGTCTCTAGAACAATGAGTATAACACACATACAAAAAACAATTAAGTTCCTTAAGCTTGTTAGTATTCTAGAGACGAAAAATAACGTATAAACAGAAATGTAAAAGAAACAGAATTTAATCTGAGCCCACTGAATTCGCAGTGTTTCCTTAAGGAACTTAGTCCCCTCCTAGTACCCAAGGTTGTGGATTATTTTCTCCCAGGATAGAACGAATTACACACTGGTGTAGCGGTACTTCAAACCCCAGTTTTTCAACGAACACAAAGATCGGTAGCAAATCACACTTATTGTTGCTTTCTTTGTAGTTAAAACAATGCAGAAGAAAGGAGGAGAATTCAGAATTTCGTATGAAATATTTGAGAGAATGAACTGCTATTTATAGCCAATATGTTGAGTTCAAATTGAAGAAATGCAAATCTTCAGAAGGGCTACATGACCGTTTTTTATGATAAAACGGCCATAACGTAAATGGCTATTTATGCAATAAAAAATGGGAATTCAATCCACTTAATTTTTCGTTACAAAAACGGAAAACGGGCGTCCAAAAAATGGATAATTAATTTTGCGTTCCAAAAATGGATATTTAATTTTATTACGTTAATATTTACTATTAACGAATAAATTTTGTCCAAAAAATTAATCAATCAATCATTTGACCGAATCCGAATCCGAATTCGAGCTGAGCGAGCGACGATGACGATGGTGCGAGGCTTGTCTTCTTCTTAACTCTTTAAGAGATAGAAGAAGAGAAATTGTATATATATACCCATCAATAGTCTTTTCCTCTTCCAATGTGGGATAATGTCACTTTGTCAAGTAAGGAAACTCAAATATTTCACTTTCTCTTCATTTTTCATTCACCCTCTTTTAAGCTAAATTAAGCTTAAAAAAAACCAACACATATTATACTACTGGAAAATAACTTTAATTTAGTAAAAAGGTTGAAAGTAAATGAAAAAAAAAGACTGAAAAATAATGGACAGAATACCATATTTTAAATGCGCAGAAAGAGAAGACACGAAGCTTCTTGGGATTTTTACCTAGTTATACTATAATTGAAACATATTTACCACCTTTATTTAGATTCCTTATTAATTACTTTGTATATCTATATTTACAAGTTGAATACAAAACCTTAAAAAAGAAAAAAAAATTAAGATCCCTTAATTTTAGCCCATTTCCAAAGACCTTCCCCTACATTTAAGATTATGTTTCTTTTTTCTCTCTTTCTTAATAATTACCCAAAATCTCTTTTTTATTTTTGTACCCCCCCTCCCCCCCCCCCCCCCNCTGCAGACTATCACGACCCAAAATCCATAAGGTTGTGATGGCGCCGGACATCATTGTCAGGCAAGCCAATCATTAATTAATCAAAATAATTTTCGGTTTAAAAATTTATGAAAAATATTTCCTTGCAGTTTATTACATATTGACTAAATAAAAATCAGTTAAGTAGAACAATAGTTTAAATACTACACACTTTAGCAAATATATCCCAACACATCCCAGAACCCGGTGTCATAAGTACATGATCAATTTTTAAGAACTTATACAATCATCACAAAGCATGTCCGAAATACAAAATTGGACAAGGAAGTTTAAAAATGAAAGTAAATACAGTACGAGGGAGACTCTGTCAGCTGCGGATCGCCTCCGGATGATGCAGCTCGCCTAAGTCTCCGAATCCTCCACATTGCTATGAAATTACCCGTGCAATAAAATGCACAGCAAGTGTAGCATGAGTACAAAAACAGCGTGTACTCAGTAAGTCGCCCGCCTAATCTCAGAGAGGTAGTGACGAGAGGTCAAATTAGACATTTGCTAAAAATAAATTTAGAATATTCAAGTGTGACACTAAGCATGAATATCATAGGCAATCTATTAAAATCATGAATAATTATTATCAATTCTTTCCACATTCAACACTTTAATTCTTCGTCGTATTAATAACAATTAATCATCATGGGTCATTTAATCAAATAACAATTTAATCAACGGGAAGAAACAACTTCTTCCAAAAATCTTTAATAACTTTAAATCTTTGTCATTTCAGTTGACAACTTAAAATTCCAGGCCAGTAATCAGGCACAAATCATAGCAACTACGCAGTAAATATCATGCGCAAGCAATGCCGAGGGTCGAACGGCGAGGACCAACAATAATAAACTGGGCACTGCCGAGGGTCGAACGGCTCGAACATAGATGTATATATATGCCCTGCTCGCGAATCGATCAAGCGACGCGGTTATACATAAATAATAAGGTAGCCTGCTCGCGAATCATACTTGCGACTCAGGTGCTCATATGAATACACACAAATACAGGGTCATCCTGCTCGCGAATCATACATGCGACTCAGGCACCCGAAGTTACACATGTCCACACAATAAGTCCCCATTTTATCAAGAAAGCAGCTTTCTCAGGAAAGTGGTAAAATTCTTTTTAAAAGGACATGAATATAGCTCTTAAATCTTTGTTTTGAAACTCATTTAATGATATTCCATAATATAACCCTACCAGGTATACAATTATCGACGGAGGAATCAATCATCTTTCTATATGATTAACAAAATGAACTCTAGTCTTCTTTTAGATATTCATTTACGATTTCGATTATATTAGCAGTTTAATATTACAGGCAGGATCACAGGTACAACACGTAAGGCATGCTAGTGGGTCCTAAACTACCCGGACAAGGCATAAATGTAGCTACGCACGGACTCCCGTCACCTCGTCTGTATGTAGCCCCCGAAGATAACAACATATACTTAATTAATTCACCTAGGGGGGATAAATCCCCCTCACAAAGTTAGAAAATGAGACTTACTTCGCTCCGAAATTCCATAACCGGCTTCCAAGCCCTTCCGACGACTCCAACGAACGTACAACGCCCCAAAACTATCCAAATAACGGCAAACCAATGAAAATATACTCTAATATTTGCAACAATTCCAAATTATATAATTTTCCAACCCCGCATAGTGAAATGACCAAAATGCCCTCGGGCCCACGTGCCCGAAATCCGAAATTTCTCGAAGATAAATTCTACCCATATCTTTACTAGTTCAAATATACAATTTACTCTAAATTCCATGCTCAAATTCGTGGTAGAAATCCAAAATACAAATTTTTAGGTCTTTCCTCCAAAATCCCAATTTTCCTACTAATTTCCATGTCTAATCCATGCATATAATCTTGTATTTAACTTAAAAACATGAAGAAATCACTTACCTATTGATGCTTTATGAAAATCCCCCTTTGAAATCCTCCAAAATCGCCCCAACCATGAGAAAGAATGAGGAAATGGCCAAAATTCCGTTTTTAAAACACTGCCCTAAAAAACCCTCTATGCGATCGCATAGGCCAACTATGCTGCCCCCAGATTTCCTCATGTGCGTTCGTATCACATCTCCCACGTTCGCACAGGACAAGTCCCAGATACCCCAAACGCACCCTTGTGCGATCACATCATAACCCCTGCGGTCGCACATGGCAATTCCCTGTAGCCTCAATTTTTCCTTCTGTGCGATCGCACAACTTCCACTGCGATCGCACAAGGAAAAATTCATGCCCCTCAAATTTCCTTCATTGCGATCGCACACAAGGGACCGCGATCGTATAGCACACCAGATACAACAGAGGACAGCAGCAGCAAAACAGAGAAAAATGGTCTGAATTCACCCCGAAACACACCCGAGGCCCCCGGGACCCCGTCCAATCCCACGACTCAGTCCCATAATACCCCACGGACCTGCTCGAGGCCTCAAATCACATCAAACAACGCCGAAATCACGAATCGCACTCAAACTCAAACTTTATGAATTTTGAAATTTCAAACCTCCACATTTGATGCCGAAACCTATCAAATCACGTCCGATTGACCTCAAATTTTGCACACAAGTCATATTCGACATTACGAACCTGCTCCAATTTCTGGAATCGCATTCCGACCCCGATATCAAAATTTCCACTTCCGGTCGGATTTCTCGAAAACCTTCAAATTTCTATCTTTAGCCAAATGACTTCAAAATGACCTACGGACATCCAAATTCACTTTCGATCGCGCACCCAACTCCACAATCACCATACGGAGCTATTCTCAGACTCGGAATCCCAAACGGACATCAACATCACTGAAATGCGCTTCATGCCAAACTTAGGAAATTTCTTCAAAAATGCTGACTTTCACAATATGCATCAAAATGCTCCCGGGTTATCCAAAACCCGATCCGGACATACGCCCAAGTCCGAAATCATCATACGAACCTGCATGAACCTTCAAATCCTGATTCGGAGGTCGTTTACTCAAAATTCCAATCTTAGTTGATTCTTCCAACTTAAGGCTTCTGAAATGAGAATTCTCTTTCCAAATCAACTCTAAACTTTCTGAAATTCAATTCCGACCACACCTACAAGTCATAATACCTGAAATGGATCTGCTCATGACTTCAAACCGTTGAACGACGCGCTAGAGCTCTAAACGACCGGCCGGGTCGTTACATTCTCCCCCACTTAAACAGACGTTCGTCCTCGAACGTGCTAAGAACTGCTCTAGAGTTATCTGAAATCACTGTTTATCATTTTGAGCACCTGCCCGTGCTACCACAACCCGGTTGAGTATATTAGCTTGATTAAATCTGAAGATTTCTTCTTTATCCATATACTATGCTCAGAATCCAATTCCAACACTTGAAATTTCTCTGCCAGGCCTAGTTCCAATATATAAACACCGAATCAACTACCACACGATATACCAAAACATGACTTCATACCTTTGCTGAATTAGCACCATGCACCGCAAAATTCATCATCTAACCACAATGACGTTCACTGAACCTTAACAGCCAAAACTCCACGAATCTAATGCTCCCAATGCACCTCATGATATATATACGTTCATCCTGCTATAATGCTGACGATACCACCACAACGGAGGAAATGTGCAAAAATTCATACACTGCAGAGTTAACAATCATTGAATATCTTATCTTGACTAGAATCATCACCTCATTATGTCCTTCAATATACACTTCACATAGCCTTATCACACTGATCCCTGATCCGAAAACCTCGTCTCACCCAGTATGAACTGCTCAGCCAACATATCACCCCAAATATGACCAATAGCCTCACATGATACCACATCGCGCCAATAGGCCATAACTCGAACATGATAATAGAAACGACTCAGGAAGGGTCTATTCAACTCACGCAACTAATATGAACTCTTTTCAGAAAATAGGAAGTAGAACACAAGAAAATAATTATAGGAACCTTACTCAACATCACACTGTTGCGCGCGTGCAACTCAATCCGAATAACATACCCTTGGCGGCGTGCCACCCGATCCACACATAAAATTTACATAAGAAGATATATACAGAGCTGGTTTGCTCACTATCACAAATTACTGAATATCGATCATAAGCACACTAAGTGCATAATACCATCCTGGGGAGACTGATAAAGCCGTAGGCTACAAAACTCAAGTACAACTGAGGTGCGATATATATATACACTCTGGATCTCAAGAGCTATCCTGCTCACATAACATCCGCACTACACGGGACCTCAACACATAGGAAATTATCAAGTCGTATCACAACTCACACAGCACAATCATAATATCACATGAATTTGACGAAGACGGAACAACATCTGCTGTTCTAATACCTTTCCATGAAAAAGCGCTCTATTGAAATGAACATGACTGGCTCATACAGAGTCCATAATCATATTTAAATCCATCCACAAGCATGGAGTCTACCTTGCTCGCACCAAACTAGGCTAATAGCCTCACCTGGGTCCATATTAACCCACTTTCTCTCATAATACGCGAGAACAACCATCATAGCCGGGACAAAAACCCCAAAATCCACAACCAAATGAACTGAACGCCTTCCAGGCATAAATTCTCAAATAAACAATATTTCACTCCTTTATACTCAGTCCAAATCTTCAATTCATCAAGTGACTACCGGTCACACTTATACAATCTTTTCGCGGTCATGCTTCCAAGACCTTCCACACAAGGTAGAAAGTCTGCACATCCACCACTGGCCATACTACGTTGTAAGACAATCAAGAACCCATAACCAGGGTACAAATCCTCTTCCGCCGAATATCAATCTCAGGTAACAGTGAAGATAACACTAGCTTACTCTGAACTTCCAAATCACTTTTTCCTGCGCTTCCGAGCTCATGACATCCTTATTAACACTGAACCGCAAATCTCAATTCTTACACCCAGTTACATACTTCTTACCACACCTAACATGCCAATATGAGGTAGCACAAGAATTCCATCATAACTTCTGAACCACCAAGAGGATGAACACTTCATCATATAGAAACCTTTTACTTAACTCAATTCAAGAGTACCATCTCAACACACGAGTGACTTCCCACAATCACCCAACATGAAAATCTTTAAATAGTAGCCCATACCACCATAACCCTTCCGGGATCCACCTACACCTGACAGGCCATAGCACTCAAATGCTCCCACATGAAATTCATTACGACGACCGACAAACCCCGCACACACCGGCACAACCACATACACAACTTAATCACATCGAAGAACTTATCACTGCCATAAATATGCTATTCCAACCATGGCTAATCAATCTATTTCTTTTTGATCATCTTCAATTGCCTCGGGAATAATAGCAACTTCCTCCAACTCATAGCAAACTCAATCCTCAATCATCCCGATTGACCTTGATTCACGAGACTATCTGCCTAAATCCCGCAACCCATCTCATGCCCTCCTGATAATCTTTCTACAATCTAGAGTTTATTTCTCTCACTCCTCCAATACTATATTGCATGCTGAAACACATCATATAACATTCCAACCAACCTCCTTTTTCTCAGAAATTACTCTACAAAAGCTCGATTCTCGATCACACTGCTGCCTGAAACCCTTAAACGTCGCATTCTTAACCTTGAATTCACTAGGACCGCTATTGAGAGTCACCCACTCTGACTGGTCCCGAATACAATCAACTCCAAGGCTCTCCTAGCACATGAACACCCTTTTCAATGAAACACGTGATCGGTTCACTATCCTTACAACTCGCCTATGCCTTAAGCATAAATTTTGAACCTTCCAAAGCCTAACCCTGGTCTGAGAGGGGCCAAATTTTGCACACATTCATCAAATCCCACGCACAATCACCATTTTACTCATTTCCCTAACACGCCGACAATCCGCAATCCCATGAGAAGACAATCCTACAACCCAACTGCAGATGGTGGGACTCCCCCACTTAGCCCGAAGCTAATCATTGCACCACTCTAGACCCTGCCGAGATACTTTCTTCCTTGTTAACATGATCTTGCTCAACCAGTCCGTCCAGTTCTTCCAAATTCTCTTGTTAGCACTCCCTAAATACTCAAATCCTCTAGCATCATTCACAAATTCTGCCTCCTACCGAATAGCCACTAGAATCCCCCGTCGAAACTTGCCAACCATGCCACTGCTAACCTATTCACAGGAGATAACCCACATGTGGAAATCACCAACTGATACCTTCCAACGACGTCGTACTGCACACCCTCTAAAACATCAATATCCCATCCTAAGCTTGTTCCCATTCACCAACTTTACTAGTCCGTTTGCTCCTCATGTACATCCATTAAATGCGCGACAATATCTCCTAATCCCAAGCTATGTTGCCGCTCCCCCACTTTGCGACTGCTCGACTTCCGCTTCTTACACTTGGCCTCCTAGAGAGGGAACCACCGCCTAGCCTCACTTCAGGACCATTCTCTGTAGCTCTCAAACCAGCAGATCACCCCGACTTCAAACTCTCCGAACACAATCTTTATCTAGTTGCCTTCATTATCAACACTTATCCGGTACTGAACCACCGCACCTCACGGTCTCTGCCAACCGCATTCTTCAATACTTTTTCTCAATACTCCGACCCCACGCAACCGAAGAAACCATCGCACCGACAAAGTTAACACATTCCGTTCGATCAATGACGATGACTTCACGTCACAGGTGCATATCCCACCTCACTTGAAGACACCAAGTCTTACTACTTTATCAACCCCAACCGGACCATTCATAATCCAAATGTCTTTCCTTTGCTGGAACTAAAATACCGAAATCTCGAAATCAAACTCTGAGAAGACCTCCCTTCAAACCATTCATCACCCCCAACATACGGGCAAGCATTCTATCATCATATCGACATCGCGCGATAACCAATCGCAAGCATCATCAATACCTGAGCATAGCCTTAAGGCCCTCAGAAACACAGCTACTGAGCTGAAACAACATATTATTCTCTTGCAGGGCCATAACAACAGCCCCAACCAATTACACATGGAAACATCTTGAATTACATCCGTAGCACCATTTCAATTCCTCAAATTTTCCTGATTCATAGCAAGCGCTTCGCAACGCGTAAGATTGAGTAGGAATGAACATAGGCATAAGCCTCAAAGGAATCCAATCGTACGATGAGGAATCAAGAAGGGAAGTACTCCTAACAGCCCTATATCCTCTCAAAGATAAGTACAGACGTCTCCGTACCGAACTGCAGGACTCTACTAGACTTGCTCATGACCCGTGAGACCTAAGGGAACCTAGAGCTCTAATACCATGTTGTCACAACCCAAAATCCATAAGGTCGTGATGGCGTCGGATATCATTGTCAGGCAAGCCAATCATTAATTAATCGAAATAATTTCCGGTTTAAACATTTATGAAAAACATTTTGTTGCACTTTATTACATATTGACTAAATAAAATCGGTTAAGTAGAATCACATCAAACAACGCTGAAATCACGAATCGCACTCAAACTCAAACTTTATGAACTTTGAAATTCCAAACCTCCACATTTGATGCCGAAACCTATCAAATCACGTCCGATTGACCTCAAATTTTTCACACTAAGTCATATTCGACATTATGCACCTGCTCCAACTTCCGGAATCGCATTCTGACCCTGATATCAAAATTTCCACTTCCGGTCAGATTTCTCGAAAACCTTCAAATTTTTATCTTTAGCCAAATGACTTCAAAATGACCTACGGACATCCATATTCACTTTCGATCGTGGTCCCAACTCCACAATCACCATACATAGCTATTCTTAGACTCGGAATCCCAAACGGACATCAACATCACTGAAATGCACTTCAGGCCAAACTTAGGAAATTTCTTCAAAAATGTTGACGTCCACAATAAGCATCAAAATACTCCCAGGTTATCCAAAACCCGATCCGGACATATGCCCAAGTACGAAATCATCATACGAACCTGCAGGAACCTTCAAATCCTGATTCGGAGGTCATTTACTCAAAATTACAATCTTAGTTGATTCTTCCAACTTAAGGTTTCTGAAATGAGAATTTTCTTTCCAAATCAACTCTAAACTTTCCGAAATTCAATTCCGACCACACCTACAAGTTATAATACCTGAAATGGAGTTGCTCATGACTTCAAACCGTTGAACGACGCGCTAGATCTCAAAACGACCGGTCGGGTCGTTACACAGACGAATGGAATAATGCTCTAGAATCAAGTTGTGGGTAAGTTTTGAATCTTGTTTTCCTTCTTTCTAAAATCTTTATTGTATGAGACTTGTATAAGATACATCAATACCCAAAATAATACTCGATACAATACTAATACAATTATAATACGATTATATTAGATTTTTAGTGTAGAGTTGTGATTGAAACTTGAAGAAGCTGAAGATCATAATTGTATCACAAAATTTCAGAAATGTATCGTGATTGTATTATAATTGTATATGTATCATAATTGTTGCAGAAATTGTACTATAAATGTATGATAATTGTATATTCATTGTATATTATTATGAGAAGTTGTTAGTCCATGACGGATTTTACAGTTTGTATCACAAATATATGATAATTGTATATTAATTTTTTAGTATTGCATCAGGTATTATTTTGGGTATAATTCCTGTTGTCCGTCCTCCGACTTTGGAAGCTTATATCTCGCAATTTATAAGTAATTTGGAGATGATCCATAAATAAAATTTGTAGCCCTTTATGTCTAGTTTTTCGAAAATTGAACGTTTTGTCATTTGGAGTTGTCTACAAAATGTTATAATTGGGACACTACAGGCTGTCCAAGAAGATGTTTGGAAATCGCGAAGAAGAAATTTGTGTTGCACAGGGCTGACTTTGGCAGCCTATATCTTGAAATATCCAAGGAATTGGGAGATGACCAAAACATGAAAGTTTTAGATCTTATTGTCTAGTTCTTATAATAATAAACCATTTGTCATTTGAAATTTTGTATAAAACGTTATGACCATTATACTAGAGGCTATCTGAGAAGAGTTCGGAAATGGCTTTTGAGAATTTTCTTCATCGGGAACGCGATGGGAGGCTCGCGAACGCGAAGAAGGAAGTAGGGGAAGTGTTATAAGCCCTCTATTTCGTAACTTTGAGTCATCATTTCCTATTTTTAGTTGGGAACCTCGAGATTTAGCAATTTTGTAGAGGAATTTCACCACAAAATTTGGGGTAAGCATTCTTGACCCGCAAAACTTTGTATGATGTTTTAGGACTTGTCGGTATATTTGGTTGGGGTCCCAGGGACCTCGGGTATGTTTCGGGTATTATCGGTTCATTTTGGACTACTTTGGATGCTGATTTTCTGATGTCTAGTGTTGTTCTTCGCATTCGTCGGTATCCTCCTGTGTTCGTGAAGAGGGATTTTGCTTCTGGGACTTTGTTCGTCGTGTTCGTGAAGCTATTCTCGCTTTGGCGAAGAAGGAATTACTGTTGTCCGTCCTCCTAATTTGGAAGCTTATATCTCGCAATCTATAAGTTGTGAGCATGTAAATTTTACTTATTAAAATATTCCTACAAAATTCGATAAATAATTTAATTTTGTTGATTTTTGTTGAGTTTCAGTGTCTATTTGTGAATTATTTGCATTGCATGGTCGTAATTCATCTTTCAAAAAATTTATAAAAAAAGGTTAAATGATAACAAAATATTTTAAATCGCATAATTATGCTTTGGTTCAATTTAATACTTAGTTGTCTAATTCAATCGTTTTATCGGGAAAAATTACAAAAAAAAATTAATTCTTCAAATAATTATGAGTGTCAATTAATAGTTTCACTTTTAATTAACTCATTAATTAAGTTATAATTAGATAAAATTAGATTAAAACTAATTAGTATTAGTTAGAATTGTTTAATTAATTGGATTAGTTAGCCTAATTGTCCAAAAGGGGATAAAAATCAGTTGGGCCAGTGCACCCAAGCCCAAATTCTCCTTCCTAATACCCAATACACTCCAGCCCAAACCCCAAACCCGTCCAAATCCCTGCCTATCTAAACGACCCCGTTTTGTAGCCTAGTTCAATCTCAGTCGTTGATCTTTTTAGATCCTACGGCTGAGAGCCCCGCACTCAATAACTATATGACTGTCTGAACCCATACCCCCCCCCCCCCTCAAACTCATCTCCCTACACCCTAACACACCCCTCCGTCTCTCTCTCTAACCTCGTCGTCTTCCGCCGCCCTTCGCCGCCCGAAAATCGCTTGCCGGCGGCGGAGCAACTCCAAAACACCTCAAAATTTCACCAGGTGACCTCCTCACCACCCTCAACCCCAATCTACCAATGATTTCTCCAAAAACAACCAATTTTAGATCTAAATATTCAAAACCCTAAATTTTTCTCACTAGCCGATTTTAAAAGAACCAACGGCTCAAACTTACATGAGTCAATAGCTCTTGGTAAGATCTATTGATTCATGTGGGTTTGGCCCATTTTCGGACCCCGCCGGAATCCGACTAAAGTTTGGAGAGCCGTCGGAATTCGGCAAAACCTGTGCAAACCTGTGCTAACCTAACTAGGTACTCCCTCTCTCTCTCTTTGTTCGTTTAATAATCAGTGGCCTTGGTTAAATTTTTTCCCTAGCCGATTTAATTTGAATTTGTTAGTTTAAGTTTCTTTTTCTTCTTTCTTTTTCTGAACCTACCTTACTCTGAGTTAGCATTTTTACTTAATCTGTTTCGTTGATAGATGTATCGGTTGATTAACAAATTAAGGTTTTGTGTTGTTATTTCGACCGTACCCCCCCCCCCCCCCCCCCCCCCTCCCTCATTTTCTTAATTGTTTATGTGCTAAAATTCGTTATTTGGTTCTAGTCTCATAAGTTTGTTGTTAATCACTGATTTTGAAGAAGTTAATTAGTCTAGATTTTCGAATTTAGTTGCTTCTATGCATGGATTAGTTGTAGTTAGGGCTTCTAGATTTTTCCTGAAAATTAGTTGTTTAATCCTAGTTGCCAGTTTAGGATTTCTTGATTTTTTTGGATTTGCTTAATCCTGAACTGATTATCTTTATTTATCTGTCGTCTCTTTATTCTGTTTCTTGCCAACCCTATTTTGATTTTAGGTTAATGGATTTAGGTTTCATGTACCCCTGATTTTCATGCACCTCTTCCCTTAGATGCTGTATAGGTTTAATTAATTGATTCTGTTTTTTTTTAGTTTAGCTTTTCAAGCTATTTCTTCCACCATAAAATAGTTTATTAGGAGAGTTAACCAACTAGTTTTCACTTTAGTCTAATACTACATGTCTTAGGCATGTTGAACTAATAATTAGTCATGAATTCAAATACTTCTAACTAAGTTACTAATTTTCAGTTTAGCCATAGTCTAATCTTTGTAATTCACTGACCTTGACCCTTAGGTTAAACAACTTATTAATCACTCATGTGTGGTAATTGAATCAGTAATCACACATGTTTAGGGGTTTATTCTGATTTGTTAATAATCTTTAAAAGTGGATTTTGCATAATTAGCTAATTTAGGCTAATGTTTTAAAATAGGCCACTGACTCCTAACTTAGATAACTAAGTCTAATTACTTAACTAAGCTAATCACATAGTAAGATCACTTGAATTAGCTAAGTTTAAGTCCAAAAACAATTCACTTAGTCTCAATTGCTTAAGCGTGTTTCAAGTCACTATTGAAGAAGTGTAATTTTCAGCTTCTTCCTTAGTGTTAACCATTAATCTTAGTCTCTTAATTAGTTCAAATTAGTCAACACTAAAAAATAACCTAACTTTTAATACTAAAAGGGTAATTACAGGGGTGTTGTAGGGTGTTTTAGGAATTTCAACTAGAGAATCTTGGTTGTAACAGCTCAAGAAGCTTCTAGAATAAAGATAAATATCAAAACAAAATAAGAAAAACACAAATCAGATATTTTAGGTAAAAACAGTAATTTTTAGGGGGTAAAAAAGGGCTGTAAATAGAAGAACTTTCTAGAAACAGTGCAATTGTCCTAGTTGTTACAAAGATGCCAAGATAGGATAAAAATGGACAGTTGTACCTGTACTATTTTCAGATTTTAGGGATAAGGAATATTCCCAAATTATGCCACCCTTAGGCTGTCTATATATAGGCTAGGCTATTTTCAGATTTAGGGAGATATTAGAGAGACACTTGACAACACATTTTTACAGAGAATTTACACACGCACACACACTAGAAAATACTGGTCTGAAAATATACCACTACTCTAAAAAATAGAAAGGACACTGAAAATATCAAAATTAGTGCAAGAACATTCTGAAAAAAATTGGTTTCTTTTGGTTATGGCTTTCCTGGGAAAAAATTGGTTTCCTTGTTGATTTTTTCATTCAAAAATCTGGCTTATTCAAGCTGTTGTTTCTGGGTATTCTTGCTGGTTTGTTGTTGGTCTTGTTGTTGTGTTGAGTTCGAAATTTCTGGTTTTCTTGACCTTTATTTAGTCACATATCTTGTTGTTTTTGTCTCTTTAAAGGTATGTAAACTCTTTTGTATTAAATGAAACTTTATTTGTTTAAATGTCTATGAATGTTTGCTGAAATCTGTGTAGCTAGTTGTATTTTTTCTGATTTGTGTGAACACTTGAAGTCCATTTAGAATTTTCATAGATGGCAATGTTGTCCTTAGTTTGAATGGCATTAGTGAAGTGAGTCTGACCCTCCAATGGTCAGATTCATTCCATAATAATGCACAAAGTTCTTTTGCTTTGTGTTGTTAGATAAATCTATGAAAATGCAGGTTTTGTTACCTAAGCCATGAGCAGTCTTGGTTTACACTGAAGCAGCAGTTAGTTTAGAGTTTTCACTCCATTTAAGATACCTTTTATTTTTATGTGAAACTTGTATTTTGTAATTGAATAACAATGTAAAAAGTATACCTATTTCTATAGACTCACTATATCCTTTTCCTTTTATGTTAAGAATTATTGTAATAAACTGGACTGAACATTTATTTTCTGTTGTATCATAGTGTCAGTGAGACTAAGGCGAGGATATGTATATTTTTAGCAAAACTGTGTAATTAGACGAGCATAGAATGATTAAATCTTGTTTGATCTTTTCTTATGAATTTGGAATTCTGTTTCTTCAAGCTCTAAACCATACAATTTGGGCCAGACCTGTGAGAGGGCCCAATAAGCTTAAATGAGGTTGGACCCTAGGCTATTGGGCCTAGGGGGTATAAAAGCCCAAAATCTTAATACTGTATTTTTAGTACAATCTCACTTAATTCGAAATCTGGTTAGCATATCTCGTTTAAAATTCAAATACCTTTAATTTTCACGTGATTTTGGTACTGAAAAACCGGGCTGTGTGTAATCCCATTTTGTTATTAAGTTTACTGCTAAAAGCTCGTTTTAGATTCCTGGAAATTACCTTAAGTCATTTATGAATTTCAAGTCCAATAAATTCTATAATTACTTGGCCCAGTAATAGGGCATGTCCTTAAGTTCAAATTGACCAACTTCTCACTTTAATTGGGCTGCTGAAAGGTTTGGGTACAGCTTTAAAAAAACAGCCTTTATGTTAAAAATGTTCAAACTTGTTGTCATTTAGAACTATAATTCAAAATGTATACAATTCGATCAAGTTTCCATTTTTGTACAATCTGACTTCTTTGTGTAGTATATTTTTTTAGTTGGATTGTTTATCTTTACTCTTCACAATAGCTAAATATAGGGATGGCCCAAAAATTCTAATCACAAAATTGGGCCAGATTTAGCAAATGGCCCAAATCCCCTTTTTAGACTAACAAACTTAGTCTTAGAATACCTTGAACAAATACTTTGTAGTCCAAAAAATACTTCTTAAATTAATACTACAAATAATTTAGGAATAGAAAAAGGACTTATGAAAAATAATATTTTTGCTTCATATATGCAATTAAATCATCGTGACCATAGTCATGATTACGTAATCTACACTCGGATTTGCATTTTGTGCTACCCAACCACAACTTCAAACGATAGTTAACAATTAACACGTTGTAAATTGCGAGTGCATTTCATGTGGCGCGTTTGCAATGTGTCCAAAAACGACAAGGACACGCCATCGTGACTTGTTTCAGAATAATCCATAAATATTAAAAACGACTAAAAAGTAAAAGGGCTAAAATTCATAATAGGTTTAAAATATGTAAATAATGAGATAATTAGGTCAAATATCAATAGTTAAGCGACCGTGCTAGAACCACGGAATTCGGGAGTGCCTAACACCTTCTCCCGGATTAACAAAATTCTGTAACGACCCGACCGGTCGTTTTGTATTTTCGGACCCCGTTCCCCTAAATGAAACTTTCCATGGTGGCTTATTGTGATTTATTAGTTGCGGGGATGGGTGGTTCGGGATTCGGAAGTGTTTAGAGTGCTATAGGAACACTTGGTTCCTTAAGTTTGGCCTTTAAGGCCAAGTTTGACTTCGGTCAACAGTTTGAGTAAACGACCTCGGAATCGAGTTTTGACGGTTCCGGTAGCTCCGTATGATGATTTCGGATATGTTCGGAATGGGTTTTGGATGATCCAGGACGTGGATCTTGTCCGAGTATTATGTTCCGGAGATGGACCTTCTCCGTGGGGCTTATGTTCTGGAGATGGATCTTCTCCGTGGGGCTGGATCGGCCTTTTCCCTCAATACTAGGTGACTGTGTCACTTTTGTTTAGGTAATATCCGGGATGGATTTTCCCTGGGCCGGAAGGCCGTATTCTAGTACTGAGTG
>ML366629.1:1091-27695 GCA_005239505.1 Nicotiana paniculata
GGGGGGGGGGGGGTTTCCATATAGAAAGAGAGACACAATTCTCTACAAATGCCATATATTGCCATACAATTATGGATACCTTAGCTGCAACTAGAATAAACGAAAAGCACAATAGTTATTTTGCATTTCAATAACAAGTCATTTACATTTGATACTGGTTTTTCTTTGCCCAAAGCTCCTGTGGTCCTCTCCTTCCGTCAGTCTACAGCTTGACGGATAACATTCCATCTCCTGGTGTTTTTCCTTTTCTACTCTTTTGCTTCTAACCCAAAAGCCTACTGAAAATGTTCAGTATTTACATTCCAATATTGCATACAATTGACATCACTTCGCAATTTTTCAGAAGATGATTTAATGTCCTTCCCATGTTTTCGTGATATAGGAAGAACCAACTAATGGGTATATTCCACTTTTTTTTTGATTTTTTAGCAATCTGCTTAGCTCCCTTGAGGAGCTATTATGTTCTTAACCCCCTCCCCACAAGAAAACAAATTTTAAAAAGGAGGAATCTATTGTGCATTCGATGCCCGAACAGCAGTTAAAGGAAATTTCATCCTTTGCCTCCTCAATAACAGCAAATTGTCCCTTGTATTATAGGAATTCTGATGTTATAGTGTTAAGTGAACACCTTTACGGAATTGAACTCGTTTTGAAATTAGAGGTACGGTAGTTAGTACCCAATAATTTGTCTGTGTCCCTTTGTTAGGTTATAAATTGACATTCATGAATATGTTGCCATTTGATATAATGAACTGTCTGATTTCAAAAGGTTGATGCTTCCTTTCTGTCTACAATCTCCTGACATCTGTTTGGTGGCAGGTTTGTACCCAACGATCCTGGAAACGACCTTATGGTGTTGGCCTGCTTGTAGGTGGGCTGGATGAATCTGGCGCTCACCTCTATTACAATTGCCCTAGTGGTAACTACTTTGAATATCAAGCTTTTGCCATTGGATCTCGGTCACAAGCTGCAAAAACATACTTGGAGCGTAGATTTGAGAATTTCACGGATTCTTCACGAGGAAATCTGCTTAAGGATGCACTTTTTGCATTGAGGGAGACTTTGCAAGGAGAAAAGCTGACAAGCATGAACTGTACGGTTGCTGTGGTAGGAATAGGAGAGCCTTTCCATATGCTGGATAAAGATACTATCCAAGGATTAATCAATGAATTTGAGTTAGCTGGTGAAGAAGCTCCTGCTGCAAGCACAGATGCAACTGCTGATGCCGAATCAGCCGTACCTGAAGCGGGCACCCCTACTGATGAAGGTGCTGCACCAATGGATATATGATGACGTTATGTTCTCCTTTGGATGTTATTCCTTCCATATGCAAAAATTTCTTGTTAGAATATTGAGGTTTCCTTTGGCAGTGGACCATATTTGCAATTATGTTAAACTGTCTCCGATCTTCATCATAATTGTACAACATATTGGAATTTCATCAGTTACCATGCGTCAACTGTGGCCAAAATTTTATTGTGCCTCCCACTTGTCTGAGGGTTGTCCATGTTAGACAGGCATAATTCGGGATTTTAAATCACTCCACAACTTTTCGTGATATGGACCCCGACTTAGTATTAATATATATATATTTTTCAAAAATGTTAAATATTACGTACATAACTCAGAGATGAAGATGGTGCATTTCCTTTGCGTTCAATATGGAGCCGTCCTTGCCACTAAAGATCTGTTGAACAAATACTTTCCCCTTTATTCAAAGACAGATTCCATCCATCTTTTGTGTACTTGCACTTTTACTGGAACATGACTGGACAAGTTTTAAAATGTTTACCTCGTTTGACTTCTGAGAAATCACCAAAGTCTAATAGGCAAGATAATTCCTGCTTGATAAACGAGCAGATGATTGGAAAAAGCTCCAATTGAAAGGCTTCAAAACACAAACCCTTTTGACGAAAAAAAATATCTCTAATTAGACAAAAGAATTAGGCAGACTGTCCTCCTGAATTTAGGTTGTGTATGGTTGAAATGTTAGTATTGTACACCTAAGTCTAGCAAGGAATTTCAATAGAAAAAAGGACCTTAATTTTTTCTGTTCATAAATACTTTTGGCAACATGAATACCATAATCTTTGGGGCAGAGATGAAGTAGTCGATGTGTGTCGAGACACCACCGTTGGTAAAAGAGATTCTCAATGATTACCAATCATTGGCAAGAAGGAGTATTGAGCCAAAGGGAGAGAAGTGTGGGTGGGACCTGAATTTCCTGTGTTCTTACATATCAGACTGTTTTTGCTGTATATCTATAAATTTGTATTAAAGAATGTCGAAGCAAGTTGTCTAAAAGGGGGATACTCTGACCCCTTTTTGATAATTCTGAGAGGCTTTCGGAAAGCAAACATTCAACCACAGAGACGATGAAAGTATTTCATTTTCAGAAAACTGGTCCTAATTAACAGGACATTTGCCCTCTATGGCAGAATGGTTTCCCCTTTTAAACATCAGAGTAATTTTGGAAGGAAAGTGTAGTTAATGAGGAAATTATCCAACAACACTTCTTGTCATTAGCTGTTATTCGGGCATCAACAAGGATATATCACTTGAACAAACCGTTATCAGTAGGTATATATCATTTGTGACCTCACTTCGCACTGTAAACATCAAGGATCAGATCCTGATCCTTGTCATCAAAGAAAGCTAGAATACTAATTCTATAGATATGATACTTTGGGCATGATACATACTTTAGGAATTTCTCTTTAGTTTCTAACCATTAACTCCCAGAATCCTGTACTATATTGTGAATATCTCCAGTTTCCTGTTTACAAAAGCCTTTCTGCAATCCATTTGCATGTCATACCTTGAAGAAAATAGGGTAAAGGCAAACTAAGTTTCATATATAAAAAATTGTCCTAGTGCATAGCATAGTCAACAACACTGTAGATAAAAAATTTCTTTATTCTATTTCTTCTATTATCTACTTATGGTTACTATCACACATCCAAAATACTTGAATATGTGTGACCATCTGTCTTGTAGTAGTTGAGGTCTCGTATCTTTTGCTCCTTTATATAAGATGAGATGATAGTTGGTTGAAGCATACGCTTAAATGTGTGCGTAAACTTTAAATCGACAAATTTATCCAATCTCTTAACAGTTTAGGTGTTTTGATCAGGTGATTCACAAAATTCAACATGATATTAGAACAAGCACAGATTCTTGGTTCAAGTCTCATAGCTAACATCAACTAATTATTTCCACGTTGGGCCTTAAAAGAATCAAACCTGAATGTGTTTACATGAGTCATGTTAGACAATTCAACAATATGTTCTAATGCATCCTTCTCCTTATCTTTTGGAACATTTACCTCACTCACAAAAATGAAAAGGAGAGAAAAGAAGCTTGCGATTCCTCTTTCCATATGATTCAGCCCACTATATATCTTTTCCCTTTACTCAAAGATTTTAAGCCACTGATTTCAAATGCAGTGTGTGCTAATGCATTACATCCCCTGTAAATTTCCAGAGAAACCCTTTGGCTTCATACTTTCATAGAGGGCTATGCATAATAAATATCATCCATGATTACCAATCATAGGGAAGAGGAATTTGTGAGCAAAACAAGACGTATTTTATAGTGGGGCTTTATGCCATTTCGTTTTCAAATAACAAGGTTCTTAAATACCAAATGTTGTTAATATCAACATAGATTCCTATTGCAACTTTTGCAGAATATTACCTTTGAAATTTGAGAATGAAAAGATCCCCAAACAACTTGTCTATAATGGAATATTCTATTTCTTCTTCGATAATCTTGAGAGGCCTCAGAATCCAAACAACTCAACTACACAGTGTTCCCATTTTCAGAATGACTGGAACTTTATAAGGAAGGTTCTAATTGGACCTTAGCCCTGTATGGTTGAATTAAAAGTTAGGTTTCTTTTTTGGGGCATGACAGTGAACATTGGTGAAATAAATAGCTTTGGTAATATTAGTCCTTTTGATGAATATATAAGTTGCCTAAAATAGTTTAAGCGTTGAATTAGTAATTAAAAAAACACCTGCAGAGTGCAGTGTTCCTCTTTTCGCTTCGGTTTTCTTGCTATCTTGCTGTTATTACTGTCTGTTGTTACTGTTTTTTTTTTCATCTTTCCTTGAGTTGATGGTCTATCGGAAATAGTCTGTCTACCTTCTCAAGGTAAAGGTAACGTCTGCATACACACTACTTTTCCCAAACTCCACTTGTGGATTACACTAGGTTGGTTGTTATTGTTACATTTGTGCAGTGTTCATTAAAAAGGATATTGTATTCACGTGCTAGTTATGTATGGATTATAACGTCAGGAATTGTTTATGCAGTAAATAATAATGAAGAAATTGTTATATGGTGATTAACAATATTGGCATTGCTATCCTGTGAATAAATAATACAGGAAGAACATTGCTATATAAAACTGAGATGACAGATTGGCTCCTAATAATCAAACTATAAACTGCCCTCTGCTCAAACAACTAGTGCAGAAAATTTTGTATATTTTAATGCAAATTTTATATAATATTGGTTTCTGTAGCTTAGTGAATGCAGGAAACTTGTATGTAGGTACTTTGATTTCCTTCAATCTTTTGAATCAACATTGATCTTTTAGTTATGTAAACCTTTCTAAATTAGAGGATTAAAATCATTAGGCTAAGGTAGTGTGTCAATTCAATTAGCTCAAAGGCCATTATGCTTATGATCCAGGTAAAACTGAAGATATTGGCACAAGGAAGAATCATATTCTTCTGTACATGTACAGTCATAGCATAAAGTCCTAGATGAAAATGGTACATTTGACAGATTCCAAACAACTGGAATAAGGTGCCTAGTTACTGGTACATATATATATATATATATATATATGATAGTCTACCCTAACTAGTTGTTGTAGAATGATGTTAATTTTGGATAAAAAATTTACTTAACATCCACCCAAGAATGCTAGGCCACTTAGAAATCTTTTATCCTTTGTCTTCTAACCCTGGTCAAGAAAACTTTCAAAACACAAATAGAGCTAGGTTTGAAAGTATGATTAACTCCAACACTTGTTTAGTAGACAACGAGTGTAGTGCATATGCCACTTAAGAGATAGGGGTGTGGTGGCTCATTATTTCGATAAATTTTTGGATTTTATGTTCGTAATGATAATATGCTTGCCTTTTGCACTCCGGAGAAGCAAACCTTGGTTGAGCCTACATTTGCTTTTCATTTATGATAATCTAATAATGTTAAAAAATAACAACACTACATCTAATTGTACTGTGAAGGAATTAGACAAGTGTCTTGCGGTTCAGTGAGGCTTAATCAGTTCTTAGCTAAATTAGTTAGTGTAGTTAGTTGTTAGTTAATTATTCTGTTAGTGGAAGATAGATACACAGCTGGCTACAAATGATAGGTAGTTACATGTAGTTACATTTTGTATATATAGGAGCTAGCTAATACATCTTTGTAACTCAGTTGATTCTATAAAGAAAATTCCCCAAATTTCTGACTGAGCTCTCTTTCTCCATCTCTGCTTCTTCTCTATTTCAATGTCGATTAGGAATTCAATGTGTTTCCTCATGGTATAACATCAAGGTCTCGTACGTAGGATCTAAGGATTGTTCTTCGCAGATTGAAGACGATCGAGAGATTCATCGACATTTTTTTGAAATCGATTCCTAATCTGAATTGCAACAAACCTTAGATTTACTTGTTAATTATGTTTTTCGATTAATGATTCTTCACTGCTCTGTTTCTTCACTGCATCTACGAATTTACTGAATTTCTTGTGTATAATCATGGCGATTGAGGATGTATCTGATTTAGGAACCTCTGTTCCAGCTCCGGTGGTGATTGATCATAATCATCCCTTGTATCCTCATCCTTCTGATGTCCCTGGGTCCCTATCAGTTGGTATTCAGTTTATAGGCATGAAGAATTATACTCTATGGGATCGAGCAATAAGAGTTGCACTCCTAGGAAGGAATAACCTAGGTTTCATTGATGGAACAATCACTAGGAAAACCTTTGGACCAGCTTTAGGACATCAGTGGGATAGGTGTAATGCAATAGTAGTTTCGTGGCTTACTGGAAATGTGAGCAAGGAATTGCTAAGTGGAATTCTATTTCGTTCCAATGCACTTTTAGTTTGGAAGGAATTGCAGGAGAGATTCAATAAAGTGAATGGATCACGTTTGTATTCTCTTCACAAGGAAATTTTTACCTTGGCTCAAGGAACATCATATGTGTCAGTGTACTATTCAAGGTTGAAGGATTTATGGGATGAGTATGATTCAATGATGCCATCTCCTTCATGTGACTGTGAGAAATCAAAGGACTTTGCAGTGCATTTGCAATATCAGCACTTATTACAATCTTTAATGGGACTAAATGTAGGATATAGTCAGGCAAGGAGTCAAATTCTGATGAAATCTAAGGTGATTAATGTGAACCAAGCGTATGCTTTGATTGTTCAGGATGAGAGTCAAAAACTTGTGGCAGGAAGTAACTATGTTACTGCTGAAACCATGGGGTCAGCTGCATTGTTCACGACTAGAAATAATGTACCTAAGCAGAAGAGAAATTGCAGTGTGGAGTGTGACTGTTGTCATGGAAAAGGCCACACAAGGGATGGTTGTTTCAAGATGATGCATTGTGGTTACTGCAACAAGAGGGTTCATCTTAAGGAGAATTGCTACAAATTGATCGGGTATTCTGTAGGTTTCAAGTCCAAGATCAGAGCTAATGTGGTTGATGGGCATTCTCTGCAATCTGAGGCTAGTGTAACTAATCAAGGCAACACCAATGCAAATCACATGACATGAAATAATTCCACCAACACTGCTACACCAATGATCACACAGGAACAATACAATATGCTACTCAGCATGCTTAGTTAGGCTTCCACATCTGAAACAAGTACACATTTGGCAGGTAAGTGTTTCCTTGTTAAAGATAATGCAGTATATTTGAAAGTAGACACATGAGCTACAAATCACATGACAGGAAATAAACGTTTATTGTTGGATGATAGTAAAGTAGGAATGCTGGGAATGTGAAAATGCCCACAGGAGAATCTGCTAAAGTAACAAAAATGGGAAACAGTCCTTTGGCAGGAAGTGATATCCTTAACAATGTGCTTTGTGTGCCTAGTTTTAAATTCAATCTATTATCAGTATCCAAATTGACCAAGGAACTGAATTGCTGTGCAATGTTCTTTCCTGAACATTTTATATTTCAGGATCTTTGCACTGGGAAAGTGAAGGCGACTGGTATTAGAGAAGATGATTTGTATGTACTAAGAACACACTATAAGGAAGCTGGAATAAATGGAGCAAAGATTATGGCAGTAGAGTAGATGAAGGAACCTGAAATTTGGCACAGAAGATTAGGCCATGTGACTATGGGAGTTATTAGAAAGATTTCTGATTTTAGGAATAAAGATGTTTTTCAATTACAACACTGTGATGTGTGTCCCTTGTCAAGGCAAACAAGATTGTCATTCTCTGTTAGTACTAGTAAAGCAAATTAATCTTTTGATTTGATACACATGGATGTATGGGGCCCTTATAAGGTTCCAACCTATAATGGAATGCATTACCTTTTGACATTAGTAGATTATCATACCAGATGGACATGGATTTTCTTAATGAGAGTGAATTCAAATGTGTCTGAGTTACTTAAAACATTCATTGCAATGATTCTTAACCAGTTTGGGAAAATGATTAAGGTGTTCAGATCAGATAATGTATCTGAATTTTTTAACATGTCTTGCAAGGAATTATTTGTACATCATGGAATTTTACACCAGAGTTCTTGTCCTTACACTCCTCAACAGAATGGAGTGGTCGAAAGGAAACATAGGAACCTCCTAGAAATAGCAGGAGCAATTAGGTTTCAAGATAATTTGCCAATTCGATTTTGGGGAACATGTGTAGAGGAAACAACATACATAATAAACAGGATTCCATCTACCATCTTGAAAGGTAGATCACCTTTTGAAGTATTGTACAACATGTCACATTCTTTGTCTAATATGAGGGTGATAGGATGTCTTTTCTATGCAACTATATTTCCAAAACAGGACAAGTTTGGTCCAAGAGCAGTGAAGTCAGTTTTGCTTGGTGTTCATTAGAAAGGATACAAGCGATTTGACTTATCTAATAAAGTGTGCTTTATTAGCAGAGATGTTATCTTTCACGAAAGCATATTTCCTTTCCGGGATAATCATAAAAATCAAAGCCCTCAAGCTGCTGACATTACAAAATTGCAAAAATTTTGTGTAGTGGATGATTTAGACATTGCAAGAAGGGACATTATATCTGATTAGCATGCTGCAGATCTTACTTCAAAGCAACTTCCAAGTGCACCAACAAACCTTGATAAAGAAAATCATGAAGCTCAGGACCTTTCTCAAGATGTGGCAGATCTTGTTGAAGCTATAGAAGCAGTAGAAGAGATTCAAACAACAAAATTGACTGACAGGAGATCAAGTAGAACAACTAAGCCACCTATTTGACTTAAAGATTATGTGAGGACTGATAAATAATCAGGAGCATATACTTGCTTGTATCCTATCTTAGACGTCATCAGTTATGACTTCCTATCTTCCAAATATCAAGGCTTCATCACTAAGTTTTCTGCAGACACTGAGCCTAAATCCTATGCAGAAGAAGTTAAAGATGCAATATGGGTAGAGGCAATGCAGACAGAGATCAAGGCATTACAAGACAACAAAACATGGACTGTGATGCCTTTTCCACTAGGGAAGCAGGCTATTGGTTGTCGATGGGTGTACAAAACTAAATATAAAGCTACAGATGAAATGGAAAGGTTTAGGCAAGGTTGGTTGCCAAAGGGTATAACCAAAGAGAAGGACTTTATTATCAAGAAACCTTCTCCCCTGTTGTCAAGATGGTAACAATGAGAACTGTTATTTCATTGGTAGCAATGAATAATTGGGATATTCATCAAATGGATGTCTACAATGCGTTTTTGCAAGGTGATCTAGCTGAAGAGGTATATATGGAATTACCACAAGGATTTACTTGTGAGGGACAAAATCAAGTTTGTCGACTTCTCAAGTCACTGTATGGACTTAAGCAAGCCTCTAGGCAGTGGAACATAAAGCTAACCTCTGCATTGACAACTTCTGAGTTCTATCAAAGTCACTTAGACTATTCCTTGTTCACCAGAAAAGTTCAAGGCAAAGTAGTAGTGGTCTTAGTTTATGTCGATGACCTACTAATTACAGGAGATGATGCTGCCTTAATACAGAAGACTAAGGAGTATTTGCAGAAAGTTTTTAAAATCAAGGACCTAGGGGAGCTGAAGTTCTTCTTAAGGATTGAATTTACTAGAAGTAAAGAGGGAATTCTAATGCATCAAAGAAAATATGCATTAGAACTCATTTCAGATATGAGACTCTCAGGATCAAAACCAGAAGGTGCACCTTTGGAGGTCAACAAGAAGCTCACAGCATTGGAGTTTGACACTCAGTTTGGCATTGGAGATGATAAACTTCTTGATGATCCTAGTGCATATCAACGATTGATTGGAAGACTTCTCTACCTCACCATGACTAGGACAGATATTGCATTTGCAGTGCAATGTCTTAGCCAATTTTTGCATTATCCTAAGACATCACATATGGAGGCTGCCATCAAGGTGATCAAGTATGTCAAGCAGTCCCCAGGAATGCGAATATTAATGTCAGCAAGTGCTTCCTTGCAACTCACAACCTTTTGTGATGCTGACTAGGCCTCTTTCCCCAACATCAGGCGATCAATTACTGGGTATCTGATTAAGTTTGGGAGCTCCTTAATCTCATGTAAGTCAAAGAAGCAAACCACCATATCCAGAAGCTCAGCAGAGGTTGAGTATCGAAGTTTGACATCAAAAATTGCGGAGATAGTTTGGGTGACTGGTTTATTTGAAGAATTGGGGGTGCATATTAAGAAGCATGTGATCATGCTATGTGACAGTAAGTCTGCAATTTTAATAGCTTCCAATTCAATGCTTCACGAGCGAACGAAGCATATTGATATAGACTGTCACTTCATTCGCGAGAAGGTGCAACTTAGGCTTGTTCATCTTTTGCATCTTCCTTCTTCAGAATAACAAGCAGATATTCTTACTAAAGGTTTGGGTGTCACTCAACATCACTATCTGCCGTCCAAGCTAGGCATGAAGAACATCCTCATGGAACCTAGCTTGATGGGGGGTGTAAAGGAATTAGACAAGTGTCTTGCTGTACAGTAAAACTTAATCAGTTCTTAGCTGAATTAGTTAGTGTAGTTAGTTAATTATTCTGTTAGTGGAAGATAGATACACAGCTGGTTACAGCTGCCCCCAAATTTCTGCATGAGCTCTTTTTCTCCGTCTCTGCTTCTTCTCTATTTCAATGTCGATTAGGAATTCAATGTGTTTCTTCATGTACCCAAATTGTCAAAAAATGAGCTACAAGTGAAGGGTAATACATGGTATTCCAACTCGATTTGGATAGTACAAGCAACATTTTCTAACCACAAAGATGGCCGCAAAATCTGGATGGATTTTCTAATAGACTATGATTTAATTGATGTAGCGCGTAAATCTTAGCTATTAGAATTAGAATTAGAATTAGGGGGATCTAATCCTCTCTAGCTAGGTGAATTCCCTAGGTGATCCACTTGCTGATGATATTATAAAAAGCAAGACCAGGGACTTGACAAAAATTAAATTTAAAGTCTGTCTGTACATACATTAATATTATCTTATTTTCCCTCCACATCTTCCGATTTGCCTCATTTCAGATTTTGGCTCTTAAGACAAGAATCACATTTATGTGTAACCCTTCTCCAAGAAAATGAAAAGATATTCCCCTACATATTTTTATTTCAGGAATTCGGTATTCGAAATTCATTGGACCCGAGAAACCAGGATTCCTAGTAAGGCGATTCAAGAAAATATAATTATATATTATAAAAGTAAATTTTATTTTTTACTTTATTTTGCACAGTATAATATTCGAATAAAAAAGATTTAATTGAACCTCTAGCTCCACCATTTGTTGGACCGATTAATTCAAATTCGCACCAAAATAGGCCAACTAAGAGTGTAAAGCTCCCTACCACGAATTCTTATTCTCAAAGGTCGAATCCAAGACTTTTAATTTAGGGCGAAGAAATCTCAATCATCCCACCACTAACCCTGGATGGTATTCGCCAACTTGCTACACCCCAACACCTTCTGCTCCTCCAGTTTATAAGTAACGTAGCTTAGCAATCTCTTGTCAATACCATCCTCTTGACTTAATCATATTCTTTCTACTGAGGCAAATCATCACCTTCCTCCAAAACTTGTTCTCCTTGTCTTGTTTTACAATAATCTTCACTGCAATCATTCTCTAGCCATCTTGATCACAAGTCACTACATAAATTATTAGCTCAAATAATATTATTCTGCAATGGCTACTTGGACAGCAAAACAGAACAAGAAATTCGAGGAGGCATTGGCTTTTTATGACAAAGACACTTGTGATCGCTGGAATAATATTGCAAGGTGTGTAGGTGGAAAATCAGCAGAAGAAGTGAGAAGGCATTATGAACTGCTTGTAAAGGATATCACGCAGATAGAAAATGATCAAGTACCTTTGCCCAATTACAGAACTGCTGGAACCGATGACAGAGGTTATGCTGATGAACAAAGGTATAGTACTATAGCTCATTGCTTCTCATACATGTTACCTTTGTCGCTCAGACTCTTCAAAAGTACGGTCAGTTGGGTCCTCCCAAAACTATGCTTTTGGAGGATCTCACACCAGTACGCCATCATTTTTGGAGCGTCCGAGCTACATAATAAACTAATAATATTTTCATTCTACCAACAAGACAGTCACATATTTCCCATTTTTAAGGCTAAGTGTACTGTAGTCTCCTCCTGCCAACGATGTTATTGTCTATCGTTTTTTCCTATTTCCAGCTGTTTCCTCCCCATGATAGAATTTACCTTATACACTGTTAATGTATCTTAACACATTGTAGTAGGTTACCTGCATTAATTTTGAATTTAATAATTCCTCATTATTACACGTTGTAGTAGGTTACTCGCGTTATTTTTCAGTTTATTAATACCTTATTATGGCAAAAGACGGTCATCCGTAGAATTTTTTAGGTGATCTGATAGTGTTTTTGGCACTGTCCATATGCTAACGGTTATTGTACACTTAATAAACGCATAGATTTATGGAATTCTGAGGCTTTCTTTGTGGTAGGTTTTCTTGCCGACTACCACTGTAATAGCTTTAATTAAGGCAAGTGTATTCACAAAATTCCATCCTGATAATATAGATATACACACAAATTAGAAGACAAATATTTTAAAAAAATAAAATATACTTAAAACCACATGAAATCAAATATTTTTGCTATCTTAGGAAGCTGTGCATGTTTGCTATTTAAGATCCTAAGCAACCCCACATGAAATCTAATCCTACTTGTTTAAGCTCCTAAGTAAACCACATGAAATCTAATCCCACTTGTTTAACAGCACATGCATATTGTCCTACATCTTAATCTCTGATCACCTCATTATACTAAACAAAAATTGTTTAACAATTGTACGTATCTTGTCTCGATTACAAGTCTCATAACATACTTTATGAGTTCCTCACATTCTTTCATATGGCTCTTCAGCAATCCCAAGTTTCTGCTCTAGCTAGCTATAAGATATTTTAAGCATTCTATAATCAAATTGATACTAGTATACTACAATATCGATCTTGTATATACTGACAGTGTAAAAGAAAAACTTTACACTATCAATGTTATTAACTTCTTATAGCAGGTTGTCTCGCCTTATTTAACTTGTACGATAGTTATCTTTTAAGTAATCGGATAGCAGAATTTTTTTTTACATTACTCGTTTTTAATACTATTATTTTACTAAACAGGCTTATGAAGAATCTAAAGTTACAGTGAGAAGAAGTTTGCTTTGATGCTCAATATACCGTCAGAGGATCATGTATAATTTGTTTACGTCTTCCCCTTCAGCTATCCTAGCCTAGTATCTTGTATTACAAACTTTTTCTACTAACGTACTACTACTATTATTCTTCAACCATGTCTATTTTGCTTTGTTAAATTAACATGTATGGGAATCAAACCATGTCTCCTTTTCTCTCTTTTTCTTTTGAATTTTTACCTTTCGGGTGCCAAAAAGAAAAGACATTTGGATGCACTAAGTTTCAACCTGTGGCCCTCCTGATTACATGACGTAATTTTTACTGTTGCATCAAGGTTCCGCTTCTTTTGAACGTCAATAATATACGTCTACAAATATGCATTCAAAAAGTAGGTAATTAAAAGCCATGTCTTGAGGAGAAAAAAAATTTGTTTCCTTTCATGTTAGTGTTCCGCCTCCAAAATCAGTCATCTTGGTCCGAATGTGCACCGTGAAATGATTCTCTAGTGATTTTTTTTTTAATTCTACTTCTGGATCAGCTCAAACCGAATGCGAAGAAAAGGGATAGTCAAATTGCAGGTCATTTTGCAGGTACCACTCACGCTGTCACTTTACTCCGATTGTGAAAGTCGGGGATGACTAAATCGTAAAAATAAGGAATTTTCAGAAAACATTATAGTTCGGTGGCTATTAACTTCTTATAGTTATCATATACATATTTATTTTCTATATCTAATATTCGTTGCTACCGGACTGTATTCACTGTACTCACGCAATTGTATTTATGATTCATGAATACAGTCGTGGAATTCGCCTAACAGGTAGGGAGTCCAGCTGTTTAATAACGGAAAGATGACCAATTGTCGTGTATCACTCCTAATTTAACTCAACAAAATCAATTCTACAAAATTTCGTTGCTGTCGTACTGTATTCACTATATTCGCGCTACTGTATTCATGAATACAGTCACGTAATTCGCTTAATAAGTAGGGAATTCAGCTGTTTAATAACGGAAAGATGATCAATTACCGTGTATCACTCCTAATTTAACTCAACAAACTCAAATTCTACAAAATTCGTTGCTACTATGCTGTATTTCATATATTCACGCGATTGTATTTATAAATTCAATGAGGTAATCTGCCTAAAAATAGGGATTACAACTGTTTAATTCTGTATTCCATGTATTCGCTCGAATATATATATATATACAATGAGGTGATACCCTAAAAAATAGTGATTACGGTTGTTCAATAACGGAGCACAATATTAAATCGTATTCAATTTCACTATATTGAATTCAGTTGTATTCAAAACAACAAAAAATCAAGATATAGGGTATATACCATTTTATTCAATTCGACTGTGTACACTGTATTCAAGTCACCATTATACATTGCATTCAATTCACCGTATTTAATTTGATTATATTCAAACAACAAAAATCACAAAAAATAGTGATATTCGGTTGTATTCATAAAATTTAGACCTTCGGAATACGTAAAATACATGCGGAAAATTAATGTATTTATGCAAAAATACAATGTATTTGAGTATATATATACAGAATATGATGTATTTGTATAATTATATGTGACTCAATCACAAAAAAGAGAAGAAAATTGACAGTGATATTCGGCTGTATTAAAAAATACATACCTTCGGAATACATAAAATACAGGCGAAAAGATAATATACTTATACAAAAATACAATACATTTTAGAGTGTTTATACATAATGCAATGTGTTTGTATCATTGTATGTGACTCAATACAATAAAGAGAAGAAAGTTCATCAGAGATGACATTTTGCGTCTAAGCAAAATACTGTATACATTGTATTGAAACTAAAAAAGGAGACGAACAAAAACCCTGCCCTCAAATCTTCTACAACGACTCTACTTCAGATTTTCAAATGCTCAATCCGTAGCTATGGCCAGATCTGTTCGTCTACTCCCTTTTCGCTTCAGATCTATTCTCTTTGCTTCAGAAAGTCCATCATCGCCACAAAAAATGGCTGCTACGACGACTGCCTTGATGGAAAAGGGAGATAGATTTGAGGGAGAAGAGAGAGGTTGAGAATCTTGCTGATAGAGAGAGAAGGAAGAGAGAGAAAGAACATAACCGACGTATTTCACGCCTCAATTGTAGAATATAAATAAATGCCAATTTTTCTATAAAATAGAAAAAAGAGTTATAAGTAATAATATTTTGAAAATATTTTGATTTATAATAAATAGGGTGTAATAGTTTGCTATATGAGGTAAAATATCCAAATTAATACTCTAATCAGTTATCATTTGAATAGATCACGTCTGAAAGTCGTCCATTGGAGTCTGGAACCAAAGTATGGTTCTTTTGGACTCAAGTGATGCAAATAGGTTTAAAAAAAACTGGGAACCATTTTATTTGCAGCACGGTTATTCACCGGGCTATACTTTAACGACACATTTGTCCGTTAAGGTATAACGCGCGAATAACCGTGCTATATAAAAAATGTGGTGACGAGGCAAATATGTATTGGAATTTCCTCCTCGTACTCTTTCAAATTCTAATATAGTTTAAGATATCGTCCCACAGAGGCTTGATAATCTATGCTACAGACTTGTAATATTTTAACTTCTATTTGAGAGAATCAAATAGATGAAAAGTGAGTGAGGTATAAAACTTGTTAATTACTTAAAAAAAACAAATAACTTTTGGAAGATTTATAATTTAAAAAAGAGTTGGGAATCATTGAATTCACTTGACAATATTACTATATTAAAATCTCAATTTCTACATTTATTTCCTTAAAAAAATAATTGTTTATTTTTAATACAATTATATTTTGTTCACTAAGAAATAATCAATTAATAACACTCCGTGAGAATTATGTTAATTAATCAACTTAAGACTAGTGACATTTAAACCGAAGTATTTTTCTTGCTTGAATTGTGCTAAAAGAAAGTAAAACCTCCGTGAGAATAGTTTTACTAAGGATCAATAATCTTACCTACAATAATTCCTCCGTGAGAACTACAACTGAGGCATGCAAGATTACTGACTTGAAATAATAGTTTACTGAAAAATTACTTTCACTCTACTATTTTATTCATCAGTTATTATATATTAATTTTGCTCCGCAAGAATTACAAAATTAGTACATAAATAACTTAGAGACAAAATATATAGACATGATAATCGAGTAATTAAAAACTATCATTTCAGCAGAGTATGAAATATAAATAAAAAGTTTCAAGCCAAGAATATATAAAAAATGAGATAGTAGTATAAAATATATCAAACTTCATCAACTATTCCAACGAAAGGAGGTTAATCCATGGAGAAAGAAAAGCTAAAAACGATATATAGAAGACTAGAAATATTTAAAAGACTAAGGAAATATTTTTACTACAAAGAAAGAGGACCAAGACTAGTTCTTATCTTACAAGAGATTGGATATCCTTTGTCACGAACCAAAACTCTAACATGTCGTGATGGCGCTTATTGATGGTACTAGACAAGCCGACTTTTCACATTGCTTCAATATTCATAATAAAGATGATTAAAAGCTTTTTCATAACAGAATTTTTTATAAAATTCGGAGTTGAACTCAAAATACAAATATAGTGCAAAAAGATGGTCCCAAACATCAGGGTGTCACTAAGTCATGAGCGTTTAGATAACCAGTCTAATAACAATAGTGTCCAAGTATCAACACAGAAGGGAAGAAAAACACAGAAGGAGAGACAAGGTCTACAGATGTCGACACCTACCTCGTAGTCTCCGATACTCGCTCGCGCACGAACTCAGCAACCGCCAGAGCCGTACACATCTAGATCTGAACATGAAGTGCAGGGTGTAGTATGAGTACAACCAATTCAGCAAGTAACATAAATAAATAAGGAACGAAGAAGTAGCGACGAGCTAAGCAAAATACAGTTCATTTCATAAACTTCAACAATGTAAGTGCACGTGGGTAAATTCCGACAATTTTACAACAAGTCAACTGCATATCTCCTGAGTTGAGGTAAAACAGGTATAAAACTTCCAGAAAGTTCAACAGTAACATGAATCAGCTAAGAATAGAAACAAAATTAAGACAAGTGCAACCTCTCAGAATCACAGTCCCTCAAGCCCTCAATAGCTCAAAACTCGGCTCTCAGCCCTTAACACGCACACACTCAATAGGTACCTGCGCTCAGTGGGGTGTACAGACTCCGGAGGGGCTCCTTCAGCCCAAACGCTATATCATTGTGGCGTGCAACCCGATCCAATCTCGTTATGGCGTGCAACCCGATCCATAATACATATATAAGTAGCCATAAGGATTGTTGCAGCATGCAAACCGATCCATAATACATAAATATATATCCCGAAGGCTTGTTGCGGCGTGCAACCCGATCCATATACATAAATATATCCATAAGGGTTGTTGCGACCTGCAACCCGATCCATATACCTCATATAGCTCACAGCTCTGAACTCATGCCCTATCTCAGTCACTAATCTCTCCAGCCTCACGGGCTCATAGGAAATCAAAATATTCAGCCCAAATAAAGATAACAATAAGTATTAACAAGAAATGGGAGAGAACGAAGATATGATACACAAGTAAGACTGTTACTTACCTCAATCGCGCAGAAATCCTACTCCAAAATGCCTTTGCCTCTCGAATCGGCCTCCTAATGCCCCAAATCTAGCCACAAACAGTACGATATAATCAATGTAGGCTAAAAGGATCAATTCCAAAAGAAAACTACTAAAATATAGCCCAAAATCTGAAATAAGCTCAACCCGTCCCTGGGCCCAACCCGACGAAAGTCACAAACCCTGAAACCCCATTCACTCACGAGTCCAACCATACTAAATTTATCAAAATTCGACCTCATTTTCCCCTCAAAAACCCCAAATTCTCAAGCCCTAACCTCCCAAATCTCACCTCAAAAACTCACCAACTAGGTGTAAAATCAGTGGGTAAACACCATTATTGAAGATGAATAGGCACAAGGAACTTACCTCAGTGATTACTTCGAAATCTCCAGAATCCGAGCTCAAAAATGATGAAAATGGTGAAAAATATCGATGTCTTCTACTTATAGGTTCTGCCCAGCAAAACCGCACCTGCGGTCCTCCTATCGCATCTGCGATGCCTCACCTGCGGAAATTCCATCGCAGGTGCAGATTTCACTTAAAACCCAAGGCTCCGCTCCTACAGTTACATGACCGCAGCTGCCCCTAACGCAGGTGCAGGAATCCATCGCACCTGCGGCCAACAATCGCACCTGCGCCAACAACCGCACCTGCGCCCAGCTGCCCGCTTCTGCGACCGTCGCATGTGCGGAAATGTCTTCGCACCTGTGGCTTCTACCCAGCTCGTACTTGGCCGCTTCTACGACTCCTTCTTCGCTTCTGCGAACTCGCACCTGCGGTTCCCACTCTGCAAGTGCGGTTACACCAGTAGCAACATCACTTCAGCTGCCAATCCTCAACTCAAATCAAGCCGTTAACCACCCGAAATCACCCCGAGGCCCTCGGGACCTTAACCAAGCATACCAACAAGTCATATAACCCCATGCAAACTTAGTCGAATCCTCAAACCAACTCAAATAACATAAAAAATACGAATTACACACGGATTCAAGCCTAATGAACTTTGAAATTTCCGAATTCTACAAACGACGCCGAAACCTATCAAATCACGTACGATTGACCTCAAATTTTACACACAAGTCAAAAATGACACCATGAACCTACTCCAAATTTCGGAAATCAAATCCGACCCGATATCAAAATTTCCACTGCCGGCCAAAATCGCCAAAATTCCAACTTTCGCTAATTCAAGCCTAACTCTACTACGGACCTCCAAATCACATTTCGGACGCGTTCCTAAGTCCAAAATAACCTAACGGAGCTAAAGAAACCATTATAATTCAACTCCAAGGTCGTTTACCCACAAATCGACATCCGGTCGACTCTTCCAACTTAAGCTTCCAATTGAGAGGCTAAGTGTCTCAATTCACTCCGAAACCACTTCGGACACGGAACAACCAACTCGGTAAGACATATAACAGGTGTAAAGCAGAAAAGAAGCAAAAAATAGGGGAACGAGGCTATAAATCTTGAAATGATGGGCCGGGTCGTTACATCCTCCCCCTCTTAAACAAATGTTCATCCCCGACCGGGTCTAGAAATATACCTGGAGTCTCAAATAAGTGTGGATATCTACTTTGCATCTCCCGCTCGGTCTCCCAAGTGGCCTCCTCCACAGGCTGACGTCTCCACTGCACCTTCACCGAAGCTATATCCTTTGTCCTCAACTTTCGAACCTTCTCCCCAACCATGAAAGACAAATCACGAACTCTCCTGTCAGCATAACTCTTTTTCCTAGACTACGCCATGCGAACCAGCTACTGAATCAATTTCACCTTGTCTAATGCATCCTGGACCAAGTCCGTACCCAAGAGTTTAGCCTCACCCGGCTCAAACCATCCCGTTGGAGATCTACATCGCCTCATATAAAGCCTCGTACGGAGCCATCTGAATGCTCGATTGATAACTGTTGTTATATGCAAACTCCACGAGCGGCAGAGACTGTTCCCATAAACCCCCAAAATCATTGACACAAGCGCGTAACATGTCCTCCAATATCTGGATAGTGCGCTCGGACTGTCCGTCTGCCTGAGGGTGAAAGTCCGTGCTCAACTCAACCTGAGTACCCAATTCTCGCTGCACGGCTCTCCAAACTGCGATATAAACTGTGTGCCTCTATCTGAAATGGTGGAAACTGGGACACCATGAAGGCGAAAAATCTCTTGAATGTAAATCACAGCCAACCGCTCTGAAGAATAAGTAGTACTAACTGGAATGAAGTGCATAGACTTGGTCAGCTAATCCACAATCACCCATATAGCATCGAACTTCCTCGAAGTCCATGGGAGCCCAACTAAGAAATCCATGGTGATCCGCTCCCACTTCCACTCTCAGATCTCTAACCTCTGAAGCAAGCCACCCGGTATTTGATGCTCATACTTTACCTGTTGACACTTGAGACACTGAGCTACAAAACCAACTATATCTTTCTTCATCCTCCTCTACCAATAGTACTGTCTCAAATCCTGGTACATATTAGAGGCACCCGGATGGATGGAATACTATGAGCTGCGGGCCTCCTCAAGAATCAACTCCCGTAGCCCATCTACATTGGTCACACATATCCGGCCCTGCATCCTCAACACCCCGTCAACATCAATAGCCATATTCCTAACATCACCTCGCTGAACCCTGTCATGGAGGACGAGCAAATGGGGGTCATCATACTGACGCTCCCTGATACGATCATCAAAAGAAGATCTGGAGACCACACAAGCCAATACCTGACTTGACTTAGAAATATCCAATCTGACAAACTGGCTAGATAAGGCCTGAACATCCAATGCCAATGGCCTCTCTGCCGCTGAAATATACTCTAACCTCCCCAAACTCTCCGCCTGGCGACTCAAGGCATCGGCCAACACATTGGCCTTCCCAGGATGGTACATAATGGTGATATCATAGTCCTTAAGAGGCTCCAATCACCTTAGCTGATGCAAGTTAAGATCCTTCTGCTTGAACAGATGCTGCAAAATCTGGTGATCAGTGTAGAGCTCACAATGAACACCGTACAAATAGTGCTGCCAAATCTTCAAGGCGGGAATAATAGCTGCTAACTCGATATCATAGACATGATAGTTATTCCATGGGTATTCAACTGGAGCGAAGCATAATCAATCACTCTACCCTCCTACATCAGAACACACCCAATACCATTCCGCGAGGCATCATAATACACCGTGTAAGAACCAGAAGCTCATGGCAGAACTGGAGCCGTGGTCAAAGCAGTCCTGAGCTTCTGAAAGCTCTCCTCGCACTTATCCGACCACCTGAATGGAGCACCCTTTTGGGTCAATTTGGCCAAGGGCGATGCAATATATGAGAAACCCTCCACAAAACAATGGCAATAGCCCGCCAACCCAAGACAACTCTAAATATCCGTGGCTGAGGACGGTTTGGGACAACTCTGCACCGCCTTAATCTTCTTCGGATCTACCTGGATACCCTCACTCGACACCACGTTCCCCAATAAATCCAATGAACCGAGTCAAAACTCACACTTGGAGAGTTTTGCATAAAGTTTCTCCTCCCTCAATCTCTGTAACACAATCCTCAGATGTTGGGCATGCTCCTCCTGGCTACGAGATTACCCCAGGAGGTCATCAATGAATACAATAACGAACGAGTCCAAATAAGGCTAAGACACACTGTTCATCAAATGCATGAACGCTGTTGGGGCGTTGTTCATCCCAAACGACATCCCAAGGAACTCATAATGGCCATATCGGGTCCTGAAGGCTGTCTTAAGAATATCTGAATCCCGAATCTTCAGTTGGTTATACCGTGACCCCAAATCAATGTTGGAGAACACCCTCGCTCCCTGAAGCTGGTCAAATAGATCATCAATACATGGAAAAGGATACTTGTTCTTGACTGTGACCTTGTTCAACTGCTTGTAATCAGTGCACATCCTTATAAAACCATCCTTTTTCTTTACAAATAGAACTGGTGCACCCCAAGGGGACACGCTACGCTGAATAAATCCCTTATCAAGGAGTTCCTGAAGTGCTTCCTTCAACTCCTTCAACTCCGTCGGTACCATATGATACAGTGGAATAGAAATGGCCTGAGTGCGCGACACCAAATTAACACCGAAGGCAATATCCCTGTTAGGTGGCATGCCCGGAAGATCTACAAGAAATACATCCAAAAATTCACGCACCACAGGGACAAAATCAATAGCAGGAGACTCTGCACTAACATCCCTCACGAAAGCCAAATAGTATAGACAACCCTTCTCAACCATCCGCTGAGCCTTCAAGTATGAAGTCACTGTACTGGGTACATAGTCTATAGAGCCGCTCCACTCAACCCTCGGCAACCCCGACATCGCCAACAATCAAGAACAACATGACATGGAGACAACCAATCTATACCCAATATCACATCAAAATTGACCATAATGAGCAGCAAAGATCCACTCCGGTCTCCAGACCCCTAATAGTCACCACACATGACCGATATACGTGGTCCACAATAATAGTATCTCCCACAAGAGTAGATACATGAACAAATGAAAATAAAGACTCAAGGGGCATATCCAATAAATGAGAAAAATACGAGGAAACATATGAATAAGTGGAACTAGGGTCAAATAATACAGAGGCATCTCTGTGTAAAACTGAGACAATACTTGTAATCACAGCATCTGAAGCAATAACATCTGGTCTGGCAGGGAGCGCATAGAAACGGGCCTGGCCATCCCCTGATCAGCCTCCCCTTCTCGGGAGACTCCTAGCTGACTGGGCTCTACCCCGGGCTGGCTGAGTGGGTGGTGGAGGAACTGGTACTGATGTCATAGAATGGATCCTCTGCGGAGTTGGACCTCCCACTATATAGGGACACTATCTCCTCATGTGACCAAACTCCCCACACTCATAGGAACTCCCCTGTGTTGGTGCTGGGAATTGAAGGTAGCCCCGAGCACCGGGATAATTGGTAAAAAAGGACCTGACATAGACGAACCCTGACCCGATGGAGCACATGATGAACTCTGCGCTTGGAGGGCACCGAGAGATGAGTGGCCCTACTGATAACTGTGTGAACCATGGCTAGATGATGCACCACGGTGAACTGGGTGAGCCGTCTGAGCATGTATGAAAGAACGACCCCTACCGTCCTGGATTTAACCCCCAGAAGGAGCACCGCTAAACCCACCCCATACACGAGGCCTCTTGGCCTCCCTCTCAACCCTCTTTTGACTACGAACCATCTCAATCAGACTAGAAATGTCGACAACCTCATCAAAAGTAGCACCAGACACACTCTCTCTGGTTATAAACAATCATAGCTGAAAAGTGAGGCCATCTATAAACCTCCTGATCCTCTCCGTGTCTGTGGGAACCAACCAGATAGCATGACGGGACAACTCCGAGAATCGCATCTCATACTGCATCACAGACATATCACCCTGACGAAGCTGCTCAAACTGTCTGCGCAGCTCCTCTCTATGGGACTGAGGCACGAACTTCTCCAGAAAGATAATGGAGAACTGCTACCAGGTAAGGGGTGCTGAGCCGAATGGACTACGCCTCTCATAAGCCTCCCACCAACAGAATGTATCCCCAAAGAACTGAAAGGTAGTGAACGAGACCCCACTGGTCTCTAGAATACCTACTATGCGGAGTATACTTTGAGACCTGTCCAAGAAGCCTTGTGCATCCTCTCCCTCTGCGCCACTGAAAGATGGAGGCTGGAGTCTCCCAAACCTCTCCAATATATGCTGCTCATCCTCAGTCATAGAAGGAACCAGATAGTCCTGAGCAGCTGCAACCGGCTGGGCTAGTGGTGCCCCCGGTGTCTGGAGTCCCTGTACAACCTGCTCAGGTGTGCGTGTGGCGGGAGTCTGCCCGACCTGAGAAGTGGATGCGGCCGTTGAAATATAGACCGCCTGAGCAAGGCCGATGCACACGGTCAGAATCTGAGATAAGGACTCCTGAAGGCCCAGAATCACGATGGGCATAGGTGGTGCCTGAGCTGGTCGCTGGTGCATCCACAACTGGGACCTGGTCCTGATCTGGGGAAACTGGTGAATCTGCAGATACTTCCCTAGCTGCTGTGCGGGCTGCACCTCTGACCATACCGCTTCCTTACCGTGACCTCGACCTCTCGCGGCCCTGGCTGGTGGTACTAGTGGCATCCCATCCTGCCTAGTAGTAATAGTCCTCACCATCTGTGAGAGAATGAAACAATAGATGTTTAGTTACCAGGATTAATAGATTCGCACAACAAGAATTCAAGAAGGTGAAGTTTTCCTAAGGGTTCTGCTACCTCTCGAAGATAAGTAAGGACGTCTCCGTACCAATCCGCAAGACTGTACTACCCTACTCATGACTCGTGAGACCTATGTAACCTAGGGCTCTGATACTAACTTGTCACGACCCAAAACTCTAACCTGTCGTGATGGCGCCTATCGATGGTACTAGGCAAGCCGACTTTTCACATTACTTCAATATTTCATAATAAATATGATTCAAAGCTTTTTCATAACAAAAATATTAATAAAATTTGGAGTTGAACTCAAAATACAAATATAGTGCGGAAAGATGCCCCCAAACATCGGGGTGTCACTAAGTCATGAGCGTCTAGATAACCAGTCTAATAACAATAGTGTCCAAGTATCAATACAGAAGGGAATATAAACACAGAAGGAGGGACAAGGTCTGCGGGTGTCGACAATTACCTCGTAGTCTCCGATATTCGCTCGTGCACGAACTCAGCGACCGCTGAAACCGTACACACATGGATCTGCACATGAAGTGCAGGGTGTAGCATGAGTACAACCAGCTCAGCAAGTAATATAAATAAATAAGGAACTAAGAAGCAGTGACGAGCTAAGCAAAATATAGTTCATTTCATAAACTTCAACAATGTAAGTGCACGTGGGTAAATTCTGGCAATTTTACAACAAGTCAGCTGCATATCTACTGAGTTCATGTAAGATAGGTATAAAACTTCTAGAAAGCTAAACAGTAACATGAATCAGCTAAGAATAGCAAGAAAAGCAAGACAAGTGCAACCTCTCAGAATCATAGTGCCTCAAGCCCTCAATAGCTCAAAACTCGGCTCTCAGCCCTCAATACACACACACTCAATAGGTACCTATGCTCACTAGGGGTGTACAGACTCCGGAGGGAATCCTTCAGCTCAATCGCTATATCGTTGCGGCGTGCATCCCGATCCAATCTCGTTGTGGCGTGCAACCTGATCCATGATACATATATAAGTGGCCCTAAGCTTGTTGTGGCATGTAACTGTCACGCCCCAAAATCGAGGGACACGACCGACACTCAATTGGGTGACCCCAGTCAAGCGAACCTGATTTGCCTTTCCTATCCCACGCGTTACCCCGTGATTTCAATATACATCATTCAAGTAAAATAGCCATTTATAACTTAAGCATAAACTTCCAACTTGAATTCACTTCTACTTTTTATCATTACTAACACATGATACCAAATACTTACAAAATACATACAACATTAACAACGTGGACCACGATTCCAAACCGTACGCTTACTATCCAAAATACATATATACTTTCCCCACATTGTGTCTACGGAGCCTCTACAAGTAAAAAATATTTATATACTACTTTCTGGAAATAAGGCCCCGGCTATACCTTACACTACACCATAAACTCAAATTAAGGTGATATGAGCCACACGAGGCCCCGGGAGGAAGTGGGGCTCACCAGAACAGATGACGGAAAGGAGAGGAGGCACTACTGACGCTGGGCTGAATTACCTGCTGTAGAACCACCTACATTTATATAAGAAAATGTAGCGCCCCCAGCAAAAGGGATGTTAGTACTGTGGAATAGTACTAGTATGTATGAACAAACTTTATCCCAAGTACAATCACACAATACACAAGTAAGAAACAGTAGTAGAACCAATCAATCAATGCACGTGGAAAAGCACAACCAAATGATCAAGTTTCACAATCTCTCCTTTTCCCCTTTCAACATTACCATGTTCAAGAGTTTCCCCGATTTTTCATTTCGATGGTGATAACGATCACATTCCGTCCTTATTACCTCGGCCACACTTATTACCTCGGCCACCCTTGTTACCTCGGCCACCTTTATTACCTCGGCCACCCTTATTACCTCACACCTTATCAAGCATATTGCTTTGTGTTGCGGCGTGCAACCCGATCCCACCTGACAATCATATTTCATAACAGCAACCACAAACAATTACATCACAAGAATCATCACTTCAAGGAATACAAGTTCATATCAAGAATTTATGTATTTGGGCCCAAGGCACCATAACTCTCATCAAGTAGTAATTTCATGAACACGGTGTTGCCACAATCACTCAATTCAGTTACATTGTTTCACAATACTCTTTTTCATTACTTTCCACGTATGGCTTTCAAATATTTTACACATTCCCACATTATCAATCTTTCGTTCATTACACATCAAACACCTTTCACAACTTCGTACAACATAGTAGCATGACAATCAACCAGAAAAATCAGAGAATAGAATCTCACGCCTCAACACGTCTGAACAATCAATTCACATATTTCCAAACAAAGTACACATACCAAATACCCGGACCCAACAAGAGGATTCTACGAAGGTTAAAGTTTGCCATACATACCTCGAATCGAGATTTTTCCTTAATTTCTATCTCAAATCACCGGGCCTTCTAGCACCTTCAATCTAATTCATAATGCGGCACATTTAAACTTAGAATTAGGAATCATGAACATGTCTTGAACTCATTTGAGCTTTCTATCAAACACTAGGTGTTCTTTTTAGATTAAATAACCCTTCTTTAGTGAAAGATTACCCCAACCTATTTTCCTTAACTAGATTATGGTAGATCGGGTACATGCATGCAAGGTTCTTAACCCCGTCTTTATGAACTATCCTACCCATGTTTTATTTTAACAAAATCTGGAAATTTAGGGTTAATGGGGTGGAAGCTTACCTCTTAGAGTGAAGAGGTTTGTGTTCTACTTGATTAGTTTCAAGCTTGAGTGATGAAGGAAGACCAATTTGATGAAGTTGAGACTTTCTCTCTCTAGAACCCA
>MDKI01057068.1:0-17971 GCA_005239505.1 Nicotiana paniculata
CAGTGATCTCTTTTTCAGGCAACAACATGACCTGTTAACCTTTCCAGACACCGGCATAACCTGATGATTTTCCTGACAACAGCATAACCTGTTGATTATCTTCAGACATTGGTATAACCCAGTGATTTCTTTTGTGACAACAACATAACCTGTTGATCCTTCCCCAGACACCGGCATAACCTGGTGATCTCATCTTGACGACATCATAGCCTGTCGATCTTTTCCAACATAAGGTCTCCAATCCCTAGTTGATTTTACCGTTTAGGCATAGGGTATCCACACCCTAGTCGGCATTCACTCCGGGTACACAGTTCCCGACCTTTTATTACTTTCAATAATAAAATAGCATAGATTTTATTACAATAACTCATGAAATTTTCCTAGTGAAAACTGGGGCAGAAAATTTCGTTCGCTTGTTTTGATTTTATGCAGATTATGTTTCTAGAACATTGGAACTCGAAACGACCAAAAGAAGAAGTTTCGACCCAAAATAACAAAACAAAATAAAGAAAGAGAAGATTGAATCAAAAAGCGCACAAACGGGGAAGATGTGGACTATTCAGGACGAGATTGAAGTCATCCGTCCAGTATATTCCGCTTTGATCCAAGGAACGATAAGACAAAACCAGCATCTGGGATTAACAAGCACCAGGATCCAGGTCAGAGCCAGCCAAAGATCAAGACGCAAGACCAAATCCTAGATAGGAATCTTGTATATTTAGTAACTGATAGGTTTTAGTTAGTCCTCTGTTTTGCATTTGGGTCTAATAAGGAGATCACCAGCAGTAACAGCAGCAATCGCAATGAAACCACAGTTACTCGGTAGTCCCAGCTACCAAAACCTCCAGAACTACACTGACATGATTCCTTTATAGCCAAGGATATGTAGGCAACCTTTGAAGCAGGGTTCGGTCAAACTTTTCATACACGCTTCACAATGGAACATATGAATAGGTAAAAGTCGTTTATTGCTGCTCACTTTGTCTTTTCCCGAAAACTCTTCGTGTTTTCGAGCAAAGAGGGGCAACTGTGAGCATGTGATTTTTACCCACCATATGATCCTACAAATTCGATACAATAAATTAATTTTACAAAATTTTTTTAATTTTAGTGATTAATTGTGAATCATTTTTGCATTACATAATCATAATTCATCCTATAAAATTGATAAATAACTAAAAAAAAATGCATAATTAGGTGCATAACCTTAATCATTCTTAGGAAATTATAAAATTTATCAAATAATTGCCAGTGTTAATTGATAATTCCACTTCTTTCTTTTACTCGTTAACTAAATTTTTATTTTCAATTAGATAAAAATAGAATTAGAGCTAATTAATATGCTATTTAATAATTGATTTAATTAATTGATGACGAAAATACGGTTAATTAACATAATGCGAGCTAATGGTTAAATAATCAATTTAGTCATTTATCTAACGACTTATGGATTTGAGTATTAAATTAATTATTTTATTCTTGATCACTTTATAATTTGGACGAAAATAAGGTCAGAATTAATTATCATATTTTTTTCGAATTTAATTAGAATTAGTGTTAATTAAATTAATTTAAGTTTAATTTCCCCTAGAGTATTAAAATCGGACCTGGGCTAATTTGCCCAGGCCCAAAAGTAACACTACAACCCCAGCCCAAGTGAGCCCAATCCGGCCAGCCCTTTGCACTACCCAAAACCACCCCGTATTAAGCCCCCTCTCATCTCAGCCGTTGGATCACTTTGATCCAACGGTCCGGAACTGGTCATCCCATTCCCTATATATATGTCCTAACGAGCCCCTACCCCCCTCAGAACTCACCCCACTCTCCCATCTCTCTTACAGATCCAAACCCTAGCCGCCTTTAGACCCCACTGGTTCCGCCGCCTTCCGCCACCGGAAATCGCGTACCGGTGGCTGACCACCACCAAATGACCCCAAACTTTTACTTATGATCCTCTCATCACCCTTAACCCCATCCCACCATCAGTTTCTCCAAAAACCCACCCAAGTCCCTTCGATTTCAGATCTAAGAAAGCAGAAAACCTAGTTTCCTATTACCAGTCGACTCAGAGCAACTAATGGTTCAAAGCTACATGAGTCAACAGCTCTTGATGAGAGCTATTGATTCATGTGGGTTTGGATAATTTCCAAACCCTGCCGGAACCCGGCCAAACACCTACTGGTATCACCCCCTCCCCCTTTTTTTTTCTTTTCTTATATGTTTGTCTTTTATTGTGTTTTGATTTCCTTTTCCGATTAAAATCATTACTTTTCAGTTTTTGTTCTCATATGTCACTGTTCTTTTGTTCTTGTTTGCTTTCTTTATTTTCTTCTTGTTCTTTTCCCTTCAATTAAGTTTGTTTTAAAAAAAATGGCCCCATGCACGTTTGAATAGTAGTCGCATTAGGGTTCGTGACTGCTTGTTTAGAAATTAGGTGAATACTGCTTCGAAGGTCATTATAAGGCCCTAGTTACTCATTGTTTTCCTTTATTTTTTCTTTTACCTATTCATGTTTTCCGTTTTTAGTTTAAAGTCCCAAATGCATTTAGCTTAGGTTTTTATCACTATTTTTTGTACGATTTAACTGTTCAAGTTTAGTAATTTGTATGACCAAGATTAGCATTAGGTTTTTGTTTAGTTTCCTTTCTCTGCTAATTTCCAGACATTTTTATGTTGGTGAATTCTGTCAATAAACAAGCATGAACAACTGATCGATTAAATCCCTGAATTCATATATTGAAATGCTTGTTAGTAAAACAACCTCTATTAGTTGTTTTGCTCATATTTTGTTTGAGGTCGTCGTTTGTTTTAGCTTTGATTTTGCTGCCTATGTTATTAGTCTCAATTAGATGTTAACTTCTAATTAATCATAGCTTAAATTGCAACTGTTAGGTTAGATTGGCCTATTCAAGTAACTTAAACAAACTAATTCCCCCTAGGCTCAAGTGAAACTTAAACAGATTTTAATACAAGAAAACTGACTAAGTCTAAACAACTTAGTTAACTCTCATTAATCAACCAAAATCCTAAAAAATCAGTTGATAATTAGAAAACTAATCAACCAATTAGGCTAAAAACTCAGTTTTAAATAATGTTTGGTCATGATTTATTAAGACTAATTTAGTTAACAATAATTTCCCATAACCACTTGTTTAATAGATTAACCTAGTCTAATAGTCTTTTAAACAATTAACTAAGCCCTAAAATCTGCCTAAGGTAATTAATTTAGAACTAATTAACTAAAACTAATCATTTAACCTAGGCTTGATAATTAGTTAAGTTTCTGACTTTAGGTAAGTGAGTTGACTTAATTAAACTAAATCATTTAACTTAATTTAAGAAGTCAAAACTAATTGGTTTACTTTAATTAATTGATTTAAACATAAGTAAGTAGTATGAAACTAACTCTAGGCATTTAATCAATTAACCTTTAATTAGTTAACCTAACCTTGATTAAAGAACAACTAGCAGTCACCTATTGGACCTAACTAGTGTTAGTTAACTATAGTTGAACAATAACCCAAGCAAGTTTAACCCTGGTTACCTAATGGTAATTTCAGAGACTTCAAGGGGTATATTAGGTATTGTAGGTTAAGAAATCAGTTTTTAAGGGTTATTTAGGTCATTTCATGGGTTGGAAGTTTCTAGAACAGGGGGAGTTGTCCCAAAGGATAAGGGTGACAGCTGTCCTATGTATTATTTCAGCTTTTGAAATGGGAATATACCATAGGATACCCCAATTCCCATACATTCTATAAATAGACCCCCTTTCCTTTAGATTAGGGAGATTTTTTTACACTCTGGAAACTTTCTCTACAGTCTGAAATTGTTTCCTTTGAACACTTAATATTGGAAAACAAAACAAAAATCACAATAGTCTTCTTTTTGTAAATGAAAATTCCCAAAGCATGAATACAAAAATCTGATTGTTCTTTCAAGAGCTCTTCAAGGCTTTTGGGTAGAGTTCTGATATTTTGGTTTTTCTCTTGGGTTTTCAATTCTGGTTTGTTAAAAATTCTCTGGGGTTCATTTCTTGGGAGCTGCTTTGGTTTGAAGTTGCTGCTTATTATTGCCTGATCTTGCTTTCTTTTATCTGAATATTTTAGACCTGACCTTTATTTGGTCAAGACTTCTTTGAATTACTGCTCCAAAAGGTATGTAAAACTGAGCCTTCTTATGAAATACAAAGATCTAAAATCTTCTATTTTTCTTCCATGATTTTGTGCTTTCTGTTTGGCTGAAATAATTCATTTATAAACCTGTATGACAAAAATGTGATGTTGAAATATGGTGCAAGTGTATTTTGTCGAATCTCTAACTTCTGAATCCTATCTTAATCTTTTTCTATATATAGTTTAAGTTTTAGTTTACTGTTTTATAAATACATTCCTTACCCAGTTGTTAGTTCTTGTCCCTGCTATAGTTTATTATTAACTTAGATTGCATTAGGGTATATGAATTTGACTTCTTAATGGTCAAATTTACCCCATGGCAGTGCACGTACATCAATATGGTTGGCTGAAGTTTACCCCTCAAAAGGGGTATAAAGTATGTAGTTAAAAAGGGCATTAGGGTGAGGAATCTAAACCTTTGAATGGTCAGATTCATCCTCTGAAAATGCCTAACTAATCAAAGTTTCTATATAGTTTAGAATTATGTTAGTATTAGTACTAGGGTAGATGAGTTTGACTTGTTGGTACTCAAATTCACCTCATATTAAGTGCTTAAACAGTAGCTTATCACCCTTTAAGGGTATGAAATGAGCAATCAACAAAGGCTATAGAATCGTGAATCTAAACCCTTCAAGTGGTTAGGTTCATTCTCTAAGAAATTCCTAAAAAGTCAAAGTCACAGTATAATCACGAGTTTGAATAGGACCTCTATGGAGATGAATCTGACCCCTTTTTATGGTCAGATTCAGTCCATAAAAAGACAAGATCCTGTTCTGTTATAAATGGTGTAAAAACATTATTAAGGGTGAGTCTAATCTCCTTCATGGTATAACTCATCCTATAAATGTTTGAAGATCTATTGTTATTACTGTCCTAATAGTAAATTTTGGACTGATAGTCTACATTAAAGATGCACGAATTATTTTTTTAGTATAGTTTAGCATAAGCATCATCCGACCTAAACTTGACTTCTTGTCATAGTCTTGTTTAGTCTAGTGGATGAATAACACACTCAACTAATTGGGGTGTTCTACATATTACAAGGGAAGGCTTAAATGTAAGGCCTTAAGGGAGTTCAAGTCAGTAAAATTGGTTGGAATCTTTATGTTAGTTTTCTTTGATTCTGGAAAATGTATAACAATAGTCAAGCGGTAATTCCTTTGTACCTATTTTTCAGCATCATTGTAATGTAATCTAAACTGGACTGTATATTCATTTCTTTTTAGCCCTTTACTTATAGTGTTCAAACTGAATTGTGAGGTGATTTTTCCTGAAATTTGAATCTGTTTTCGAAAAATATTTCAAAAACCCGAAATAGGTGTTTAATCAAAAAAGACTTAGTGTTCGAATCACCCCCTGTTGAACCTTTCATAAAACATTTTTTTTATCTGATTTTCAAAAACAGTTATTTCAAAATAATTGGACTTAGCAGATTTTTTTTAACTCACCTTGCACCTTGTCAAACTTTCTGAAAATCAAAGAGAGAACCTGCTCTTCTAAATTCATATAATTAACCTTAAAAGACTGTTTTTGAAGAATTTCGAACGGTATAAAAAACAGATCTGCTATTTCCATCGAATTCAGAGGATGTTCCTTTAAAAGAACCTGTAACAGTAGACATATGAAATCTCAATATATATGAGTGATGAACTAAATAGCAGGTATGAAATTGAACAAAAACATTAGTCAAAATGTCCTTAAATGAGCTTATTTGATTCCTAAAATTTGCGATTGGTAAATCAGTAGTTCTATTTTTTTTTTATATTTTGCAAAACTTTCCTTGATTGGTATGATTGAATTACATATCTTCCCTTATTTAACAATGAGCCATAAATAGGATTGGCCAAAAGGATTAAACATTTAAGAGGCTAAAATATGGCCATAGCCCGAAGCATGTATCCTTTAGGCTAGTGAACATCATTTTAGGCAATCCTCTAGGTAGAGTGACATCCTTTAGTTTGAAAATTGGGTAAAATCAAGTGTCATTCCAAAAATTACCATTATCTACACTCGGGAGTGGCAACTCATGCCCCCGACCCTCAACTCCAAAATAATGATAAAACGCATATAGCAACCACGGGTGCATTTCATGTGACGTGTTTTCCATGTGCTAAAAAACAACAAGTGTGCGGCATCGTAACTTGTCCAAGATAAATCCATAAACATCAAAAGCGGCTAAAAGGTTAAAAAGGTTAAATGCACAATAGGCTAAAACACGTAAACAATCAGATAATTTAGGCCAAATATTAATAGTTAAGCGACCGTGCTAGAACCACGGAACTCGGGAATGCCTAACACCTTCTCCCGGGTTAACAGAATTCCTTACTCGGATTTCTGGTCGCAGACAAATTAAACCAGAGTCAAAATTTCCTCGGTTTGGTATTTTAAAATAAAACGGTGTCCCGGAGCATCGTCAAAAATCTGGGTGGCGACTCTAAAAACTAAAATAAATCCCAAAACCGAATAATGTCACTTTAATTGAAAAAACTCCCTTATTACCCCTTCATTAATCCAGGGTAGTGAAAAAGGAGGTGTGACAATTACTAATTTGGTTGATTCTTTCTTCTTGGCAAAAAATCATAAAAATGGCAGATAACAATGTCAACGTCGCACACAATGTTGAGGCCCAAGGAAATCAGCCTCAGCATGAAGACTCGATTAGTGACACCCGCAACGAGGAGGTTGTGGCTATGCTGGTCCATGGCGGGAAATATCCATGACATATTCGAGAGGCAACTCCTGATGATGCTGAAGACGATCACGTCGCTCAAACAGTAAGAATCCCGAGGGAACAACAAAAGGCTATTATGGGTCACCTCTCACGATTGGATCTGGTCATGACAGAATTCAGGTGGGCTTCGGGTACTTCTAACAACACGAATGGACGAGGTCTAGTTTCTCCCGGTGCTCCCACAAACCAAACAACACAGAGGGTTGATAACAACAGCCCGAGGGGCGAATTTTGATTTGACACGGCAGGGGGAACGGTAGCGGATCCAATAACAACAATGAGAATGAACCCTTTAAAACCTAATTCATGCGGTTTATCAGGGAAATAAACGTCCGAATGGATCAAATTTCGGGTGCACCGCCAGTATTGAAAGGACCGGATTCAAAGAAATACACCTAGTTGTTGTTCAAACCAAGCGTAGAACCAGAGTTGATCCTGAAGCAGTTCAAGATGCTAGACGTTCCGAAATACAATGGGATTTTGGATCCTCGGGAGCATATCATCACTTACACAACGACGGTGATGCTCACATGGTATTCGTTTTTACCCTTACGAAATGGGCCCTGACATGGTATTCGTTTTTACCCGAGCACTCAATAGATTCCTTCGAGATGCTCACATATTCTTTTTTCAAGGACCATGCCGGGGTCAGGATGGTACAGACCCAGAAGGCCGACATATTTAGGATTGCACAAGGAGAATCCGAATTATTGCTGGAGTTCGTGACTATATTCCAGAAAGGAAAGATGTTGTTAGCGGTCGTACCGGACAAATGGGCAGCTGAAGCATTTACTAAATGGTTGAATCCAAGAAGTTCCGACGCTTTCTGGAAATTGAAAGAAAGTCTTCTTTAATTCCATCCAACAACATGGGGCGGATGTTCACAACCGGTACGATTCAAAGATAAGATTTGAGGATGACTAGCTCGATTTCCCGGCATCAACCAAGGGCCGGGATGGGGAGAAGAATAAGGAGAAATCGAAGGATGACTTCGACAAGATCGGAGGTCTTCTAGAGGTTGATTTTTTCCCTATGAAAGGGCCTAAAGACTCGGCAGAGGTTTCTTGTCGGTGGATAGATTCGCTATAGGAGAGTTGATCGCAGATAGAATAGCAGATCATTGAAGGACAAAGAGGTATCGGGCTCCTGAGACTCCGCCTACCCCCAGTTATCCGAATACAACTTCAACGTCAGTGTGATGGAACTAGTGCGGACTATGAGGAACATTAAGGAAGCACAATTCCCGAAGCCAATGAGATTCGATCCCCGTCAGAGGGATCCTAATTTATGGTGTGAGTACCATGGGACCAACGGCGACCAGACTGGGACTGCCAGCATCTGCGTGAGGAGGTGGCGACAATGTTGAAAAATGGCAATCTCAGAGAATTATTAAGCGACCAGGCCAAGAACAACTATGGTCGCAACGGGATGACGCGAAACCCTCGAAAGCGGGAGAAGATCCCCATGTCTGTTGATCAACATGATTTTCGAGGGGAACGAGATTAATGGTGTAACTTTCTCATCAGTGAAAATGACAAAGGTATCGAGGACCTATATCAAGATACTCTAGGAAGTTTCTGAGGACGACATCACTGTCACGGAGGAGAATGCAGATGGACTCCTACTTCCATACAACGATGCGCTAGTAATCTCTCGTAAGTTTTAGATTTAAGATTAAACGCGTTTTAGTGGACCCAGAGAGTTCAGCCAAACTAACCAGAAGCATAATTCCGTCCACAAAGCTCCTTGCCGAGTTCAATTTAGCAAGTGTAATAACCCGAGGGGAAATCTTGGTGCCCACGAATGCCGAAGGGGTAATGAAGAAGACCCTTTACGAAGTAGTACATGGAAATATGGGTTACAATATCATTCTTAGGACACCATGGTTGCATGAGATGAAGGTTGTACTGTCAACATACCATCAACTATTGAAATTCCTAACACCGGAAGGAATTAAACAGATAAGGGGTGACCAACGGGAAGTAAGGGAGATGAACACAATCTCTGTTCCCAATAGAAAAAGGAAGAAGAATGTGGCATAGGAATTACAAGAGCTAGCGCCTGCTCCTGAGCAAAACAAAGTCAACATGCGGGAGTCATCGTCGTAATTATATTAGGTACAAAGATATTTTCAGGTACCAGAAGAGACAGACGCAACCAAATACACAGCGGAGGAACTCGAGTAATTCAAATTGTTTGAGAAATTCTTGAACAGGAAATTCCACTTGTGGACAGGACTATATCCCGAGCTCAGGTCAGGATTTATTGAATTATTAAATTTAATATTGACTATTTTTCATGGTCGCATGCGGATATGACGGGTATCCCGCTGTAACGACCCGGCCGGTCGTTTTGAGTGTTGTAGCCTAATTCTCCCATTCACTGCTTGTTTTATGCTCCATTTTTGTTATGTGACTTGTTGGGGTAGTTGGGTTGGTTCCGGAGATGTTTCAGAATGATTTGAAACACTTAGTCTCAAGGTTAGAAGTTTAAGTTGAAAAGGTTGACCGGATCTTGACTTATGTGTAAATAGATATGAAATGGAGTTTTGACGTGTATGTTAGCTCCGTAGGATCATTTTGGACTTAGGAGTGTGTCTGAATAGTGATTTGGAGGTACGTAGTTGATTTTGGCTTGAAATGGCGAAAGTTGAAAAATTAGAAATTTTGGAAATTGAGAAGTTTGACTGAGAGTTGACTTTGTGGTTACCGGGATCGAATTTTGGTTCTAGGAGTTGGAATAGGTATGTTGTGTCATTTATGAATTGTGTGCAAAATTTGAGGTCAATCAGACGTGATTTGATAGATTTCGGCATCGCTTGTAGAAGTTGGAATTTCTTAGTTTTTGTTAGGCTTAAATTGAGGTGTGATTCGTGTTTTTGTTGTTGTTTGTTGTGATTTGAGGCCTCAAATAAGTTCGTATCATGTTTTAGGACTTGTTGGTATGTTTGATTGAGGTCCTGAGGGCCTCGGGTGGAGTTCGAATGGTTAACGGATCGAAGTTTATTATTGAGGGAATGTTGGAGTTTCAGTTCTGGTCCGATCGCACCTGCGATAGAATTGTCGCAGGTGCGTGACCGTAGAAGTGGCCTGGAAGGAAGCTGAGCAGGGATAACATATGCGATGATTTGGTCCGCACATGCGAGATCGAAAATGCGGAAATAGGTCGCACATGTGAAGGGGCGTGTGGCAACAGTCTCCGCAGAAGCGGACGAGGCCTCGCAGAAGCGCACCCGCAGATGCGGGGAACTGGCCGCAGGTGCGCATGGTTGGGGGTTGAGTGGGCATCGCACAAGCGAATTTTTTGTCGCGCTTGCGGGATTGCAGGTGCAGGTAAATGGTCCTAAAGCGAAGTCCTCTAGATAGAATATTAATTCGAGGGTTTCGTATTTTTAATATTTTGGACTTTGCAAGCTCGGACTAAGGCAATTTGAGAGGTATTTCAAGGGGTTTCTTGTGGTAAGTCACTTGTGATCATTTTTGTTCAATAATATTGTTTCCCCATTGAATTGCCCATCTAGTTTGTGTGTTTTTGAGGTGGAATTTTGGGAGTTTTAGGCTAGGGATTGGAGAGTTAAATTTGGGGATTTGAGTGATGATTTGGTGTCGGAATTGGGTAAATTTGGTATGGTTGGACTCGTGATTGAATGGGCTTTCAGATTTTGTAACTTTTATTAGATTCCGAGACGTGGGACTGGTGGTTGACTTTTGAGTTGACTTTTTGACTTTTGATTTAGAATTTAGCATTTTCATATGGAATTGATTCCTATAGCTTGAGTTGATTGTATCGAATTGTTTGTGGCTAGATTCGAGGCATTTGGAAGCCAATTCGCAAGGCAAGTGCTTTTTGGCATAGAGATTTGCACGGTTTGAGGTAAGTAACACTTCTAAACTTGATTTTGAGGGTATGTAACCTTATAACTACGTGCTATGTGATTGGTGTTGAGGTGACGCGCATGCTATGTGACTGATGTGTAGGCGTGCACCGTAGTAATTATGATTCAGGAAATTTTGTGGAACTGTGTAGCCATCTTATCTGGATATAATTACTGTACCCTCTGTGTTATAGCACTTGAGTTGTGATTTGTGTTAGAAATCATGTTTAGACTATGTGCTGGTACTATTGGGACCCACAATGGTCGTTCTTTGCTGTTAAGTTATTTGCTTAATTGCAGTTATGTACTCAGTCACATTCATCATTTCATATCATATCTCAGTCTCTGTTATCATACATTGTCACATCGAGTATCATTGATTTGGGTTGCTTAGCATGAGTGTTGTGAGTCCGAGAGACTAGAGAGATTGATGACTGAGTGAGGCCGAGGTCCTGTTTGTGAGTGATATTTATGTGATTGGGATGCGCGCCGCAGCAGGATTTATTCATTTACGCTATGATTGTCTTATTATAGCGTTTGGTCTGGATCTGCCCCTCCGGAGTCTGCACACCCACAATGAGTGCAATTGCTATTGACTTACAATGGGATCGGGCTACGCGCCATAGCAAGATTTATTGATTTGGGTTGGATCTGCCCTATACAGTGCTGAGTGGTTGAGTGTGATGGGTGAGAATTGAGACAGTCAGATTGAGTACTATGAGAGTGTGAGTATGCGAGGCTTTCATTGTGTTGCATCACATACGACATGCATATTGGCATGTAGATATAGAGATGTCATATTCCTCATATCATTCCGGCTTGACATATTTACCTGGATTGAGCTTAATTGTTAAATCTGGAAGCATATCTAAATTCTTGTACTGTTACCAGCAGATTATGAATTCTCTAAGATATTGTTGTCATAATTTCTGTAAATTTTCGTACTGTTAATTCTATATGTGGACTGTACTGTGCGAGCTCGTTACTACTTTCAACAACAGGTTAGACTTGCTACTTGTTGAGTTGGTTGTACTCACGCTACACCTTGCACTTCCTGTGCAGACTCAGGTGTTTCCGGGTACGGAGGTTGCTGATCTTGGAGTTTCAGCCATCCGGAGATTATCGAGGTAGTTGCCTTGGCATCCGCAGACCTTGACTCTCCTTCCCCTATCTCTCAATTTTACTTATTCAGTTCTACTTTCTTAGACAGTGTATCAGACTATGTCATTATATAGATGCTCCTGTACTTAGTGACACCGGGTTTTGGAAAATTCTGTATTGTGTTGTGACGTTTTCATCTAGCCTTATGAGATTTTTACTTATTTAAACCTGTTTTAGTATATTTTGAATTTAAAAGTGTTGGTATGTATGAGTTGTCGGCTTTTGCAGTATCATGATAGGCGTCATCAGACAGGTTGAGTTTTGGGTCGTGACACCCACCAGAAGTGGCCGTGCAAAAACTAAACCTGGATCCTAAAATCCCTCCGGTGATGCAGAAAAAATGCCCTATTGCCGAGGTCAGAAACAAATTCGTCAAAGAAGAGGTAATTCGTTTGCTTGATATTGGTTCAATAGGAGAGGTAAAGTGTCTTGACTGGCTGGCTAACGTAGTGGTAGTTCCAAAGAAGATAATAAATTTTATGCGTAAACTATAAGGATCTAAATAAGGCGTGCCCAAAAGACTCGTTCCCATTGCCAAACATTGATCAAATAATTGATGCGACGGTTGGGCACGAGTTAATGAGTTTCTTTGATGCTTTCTCCAGGTACAACCAAATTAAGATGAACTTGGAGGTTGAGGAAAAAGCTTCGTTCATAACGAACTTTGACACATATTGCTATAATGTGATGCCTTTCGGGCTTAGGAACGCCATAGCCACTTATCAGAGGCTTGTAAACAAAATATTTGAAAAACAAATAGGAAAAACCATAGAAGTTTACATAGATATTATGCTAGTTAAGTCTTTGAATGCATGTGATAACCTTAAACACCTGCAAGAACCTTTGACATCCTAAGAAAGGGCAACATGAAGCTTAACCCCGAAAAGTGCGCATTCAGAGTCAGTTCCGGTAAGTTCTTGGGGTTCCTGGTGTCACAAAGAGGGATCAAAGTCAATCCCGATAAAATTAAATCCATCGAGGACATCTCTGACCAGTTGTCAAATGTGAAAGAGGTTCAAAGGTTGACATGAAGACTGACCGCTTTAAGCAGATTCATTTCTCGGTCTTCAGAAAAATATCATCACTTATTTTCACTTCTCAAAAATAAGAATAACTTCGAATAGATTTCGGAATGCCAGCGGGCTCTGAAGGATTTGAAAAGGTATTTATCGAGCCCTCAATTATAATCAAAATTGTAGGAAGGCGAACAATTGCTGATTTACTTAGCGGTCTCGGAGGTAGCGGTAAGTGTCGTTTTAGTCCGTGAGGACGAAGGTACGCAATCTCCTATCTATTATGTTAGTAAAATTTTAACGGGAGGTGAAACTCACTACCTACATCTTGAAAAATTGGCCTAAGATCTTGTAGTCGCCGCTCGAAAGCTTAGGCCTTATCTCCAATGCCATCTGATAGCCGTGGTGATACCCTTTCCCTTATGGAATATCCTTCACAAACCTGAACTTTCAGATTGTGGCTGGCCAAGTGTGCAGTCGAAATGAGTGAATTTGACATAGAGTACAAACCTTGAACTACGATTAAGTCACAAGCTTTGGCCGACTTTGTGGCCGAATTTAGTCCAGGACTGCTACCTTTGGCTACCAAAGAAGCACTGATTGTGTCAAAATCGACATCGGGAGTTTGGACCTTGTTCATAGATGGAGCTTCCAATGTGAAAGGGTCCGGGCTCGGTGTAGTATTTATCACACCTTCGGGAGAAACCCTAATGCGGGCTATAAGAACTGTTCCTCTGACTAACAATTAAGCCGAGTATGAGGCTTTGGTTGTAGGACTCGAGCTGGCCTGGGATTGGACTCTGAGGTCATAGAAATCAAAGTGATTCCCAACTGGTAGTAAATCAGGTCTATGCAATCTTCGAAGCCAAGGAGGAGCGCATGCAACAATATGTAATGAAAGTCCAGTCTTTGCTCGCAAGGTTCAGGGAATGGTCAATTATACACATCCCGAGGGAAGAAAACATAGAAGCATATGCATTAGCCAACCTGGCATCGTCCACGAAAATGAATGGATCAGACTCCGGTACCGTCGTACAACTTATTCATTCGTTATTGGACGCGGTTGGCTACTGTGAAGTGAACGCGACCAAATTTGGTCTGGGACTGGAGGAATGAGATCATTGACTATTTCGAGCACGGAAAGTTACCCGAAGATCCCAAGGAATCCCGGGTGCTGCGCACCAAAGCAGCCCGATACTGCTTCAAGGAAGGTCAATTGTATAGAAAATATTTTCAAGGCCCACTGGCCCGATGTTTGGGAGCCACCGAAGCTAATTACGTCATGATAGAAGTTAACAAAGGGATCTGCGAAAAACACTTGGATCCGGACTCTTTCGTATTAAATCTGGTTAGGGCAGGATACTACTGGCCTCGGATGGAACAAGACGCTAAGGAATATGTTTAGAAATGCAATAAGTTTCAACGCTATGTACCGTTTATACACCAACCGGAAGAGTTATTGCACTCGGTTTTATCACCTTGGCCATTCATGAAGTGGGGAATGGACATAGTCGTTCCGCTGGCGCTGGCCCCCGGTAAGGTAAGATTTATCTTGATTTTAACTGACTACTTTTCTAAATGGGTTGAAGCAGGTCCTTACCAGAAAATCGGCGAGTGCGAAGTGGTAGATTTCCTGTGGGAGAGCATAATTTGCAGGTTCGGGATACCAAAAGAGATAGCCTGTGACAACGAGCCACAATTTATAGGCGCAAAGGTAACGAAATTCCTTGAAGACTTGAACCAAAAGTATCACGTCATCACCTTACCACCCGAGCGCAAATGGTCAAGCAGAATCAACAGACAAGGTGATTATCCAAAACCTCAAAAAGAGATTGGAAGCAGCAAAAGGCAAATGGCCCGAAGAGCTGCCTGGAGTTACGGGCGTATCAAACAACGACCAAATCAAGCACGGGGGAGACTCTTTTATCTCTCATATATGGAGAAGAAGACTTGATCCCGATGGAAGTGGGAAAACCTACCCTTAAATACTTCTGAACGGATGAAAAAATAAATGACGAAGAGTTATTGGTCAAACTGGAACTGCTCAACGAATGCAGGAACTCGGCGCAGGTAAGGATGGTAGCCCAAAAACAAAGAATGGAAAGATATTTCAATCGAAGATCCAACCTCTGTTATTTCAAAGTAGGAGACTTGGTTTTAAGAAAAGTAACTCAAAACACCCGGGAGCTCAATGGGGGAAAGCTAGGTCCGACGTGGGAAAGCCCCTACCGGGTTTCAGTTGTTACCGGAAAAGGGTCATACGAAAGTTTATGTGCAACTGGAAGGTGGAACATCTCAAAAGATACTATTGTTGATGAGCACCGCCTATACTAAAAGTATGTGCTGCACTCTTTTTCCTTTCGTCCAGTTTTTGTCCTAATTGGGTTTTTTTGGCAAGATTTTGAACCAGGCAGCAATGGAAAGCATACGACAAAGGAAGCGTCGTTAGCATAAATAAGACCTTTAAATGACATGGCATGCAAGCAATGAGACACTACGGGATGGTTAGATAGTTTTTTGTTTAATAGAAAAGTTGTTACTAAGCAAAGCTTGCTATACGGTCAAAGGTTACCCGATCGTTCACGAGTGCAAGTCACTGGAGGTGATTAGGTAATCTTTGGCTCTGTAGGAAAGTTCCTAACAGGAAGTGAAGTTTGCTATCGAACCATAGATTATCCAACCATTCACTAGTGGAATCTTCAAAGGAGCAAGACTTCCAGTGTTCAAATTTGCATTCTTTGCATTAGAACACTAGGGGGGATGATTTGAGAATTCAGCAACATGACTGCCACATCAACCGGGACTAAGAAATCTAGGAACAAAGTTTTGTTATGGACTGGGTGCTGCGTGGATAACCCTGTAGAAATAAGTTGTACAAATTAGTCACAAGTAATGACAATATTTTTTTAACATAACGAATGCTTATGTACTTTTGAAAATGGAAGGAATAATGTAAAGTCCTTTTATTCTTATCTTTTTTTGTCCGAACGATGATTTAATTTTATCATTTAAAAGTTAAACTAGTACTTCAAATACTAGTACCGTAATGAACATGATACATCCTCTTCAAGAGCACCGTAAACATAAGAGGGTCCTCTCTTATGAAACCCTCACAGTAAAGGGTCGATTTCGGAAGAACCTATTCCCGGAATCCTTATGAGGCCCATGTGTATTGAATTTTTTTGCTCGTACTCTGTCAAATCCTATTATAATTTAAGATATCGTCCCACTGAGACTGAGTAATCTTTGCTACAAACTTGTAATATTTTAACAACTATTTGAGAGAATCAAATTGATGAAAACGAAGTGAGGTTTAAATCTTGTTACTTACTTTAAACAAAAAAAATAACTTTTTAAAAGATTTATAATTTCAAAAAGATTTGGGAATCATTGAATTCACTTGATAATGTTACTATAATAAAATCCCAATTTCTACATTTATTTCTTTAAAGAATAATTGCTTATTTCTAATACAATTATATTTTTCTCACTAAGAAATAACCAATTAATAACACTCCCTGAGAATTATGTTAACTAATCATAAGACTAGTGACGTTTAAATTGAAATATTTTTCTTGCTTGAATTGTGCCAAAAGAAAGTAAAAACTTCACGAGAATATTTTCACTAAGGATAAATAATCTTGGCTACAAAAATTCCTCCGTGAGAACTAAAACTGAGGCAAGCAAGATTACGAACTTGAAATAATAGTTTGTTAAAACATTATTTTCACTCTACTATTTTATTTGATCAGTTATTATATATTAATTTTGCTCTATGAGAATTACAAAATTAATATAAGAATAACTTAGAGATAAAATATGTAGACGTGATAATAGAGTAATTAAAAACCATCATTCCATCACAGTATGAAATGTAAAACGTTTCAAGCCAAGAATATAAAAAAATCATATACTATTATAAAATATATCAAATTTCATCAACTATCCCAACGAAAAGAGATTACTCCATTATGGAGTAATAAAAGCTAAAAAAGATATTTAGAAGACTAGAAATATTTAAAAGACTAAGGAAATATTTTTACCACAAAAAAAAAGAAGACCAAGACTAATTCTTTTCTTACAAAGATTGGATATCCTTATACAAAGAGAGCTTGCTATTTATAGGAAAAGATAAGTAGATTTTGTCATGTTCCACTTTTGCGAATGTGAAATCCATGTATGTGAATGTGACCTTTGTGTACGTAGATTCCATATATGCAACTATGACACTTGTGCTTCACTCTTGACTTCATGAGTTAGTCTTGAAAACGTAGGTTCCATGTATGCGAATGTGATTGCAACTATAGATTTCACACATGCATCTATGAATCTTTTGCTTCTATTCTTGACTTCATGAGTTAGTCTTGAAAACGTAGGTTCTATTGTATGAGAATGTGACCTTTACAAATATACATTCCACATATGCATCTATGACTCTTTTTCTTCCATTCTTGACTCATGAGTTAGACTTGCAAATGTAGGTTCCATGTATGCAAATGTGACCTTTGCGTATATTGATTCCACATATGCATTTATAACTCTTTTGCTTCCATTCATGACTTTATGGGTTAGACTAGCAAATGTAGGTTCCATGTATGCTAATGTGACCTTGCGTATATAGATTCCACATATACAACTATGCTCCTTTTCATCTCTAATTGTCTCTTTCCATAAGCCCATATGTGTCCATATTTGCGAATATGAAGATGATATGTGCAATTGTGGGTTTGCTTCATTCTCTTGTCTTTTAGCCTCTCTCTTTATTTTTCATAATTTCTTCTCCTACAAGTTTTTTTAGAAAATATGCGGGGATAGGATATTATTATTCATATTTTATATTAAAAACTTATTTTTTACATATGAAATTACATGAATAATTTATATCCATCAAATCCAAATCCATCAGGGAAAAATACACCTGACTCCTTCATAACTCGACGCAAAAAAGTAAAATTTGCGCTGTCACACCTCCTTTTTTATACACCCCCAAGGGGGTATGGGAGTTTTTCCAATTTAAGTG
>MDKI01068376.1:0-12280 GCA_005239505.1 Nicotiana paniculata
ATATATATATATATATATCTTTTGATCCAAATCCTCAATGATAAAACCATCGGAACTCTGTCCGCAACTCAGAATTTTTCATGCATGCAGTACAGGGGGAAAGCTGCCGGAATCTCGTCTGTAGTCCCAATTTAAATATGTGATGCAGTACAGGGGAAAGCTCCCGGATCTCCGTCTGTAGTCCCAATTTAAATATGCAATGCAGTACAGGGGGAAAGCTCTCAGATCTCAATCCGTAGTCCCAATTTAAATATGCAATGCAGTACAGGGGGAAAGCTCCCGGATCTCGGTCCGTAGTCCCAATTTAAATATGCAATGCAGTACAAGGGGAATGCTCCCGGATCTCGGTCCTTAGTCCCAATTTAAATATGCAATGCAGTCACTGAGGAAAACAACCAGAATGCGACAGAAACAACATACATTTCCACAACAGGCACAAAAGCAAACAAGACTGAATGCAATGTGCGATGAGCAAATCAATACAAAGACTTAAATCACAAAAATGGTAAAAACTCACCCATAAGAAGTAGCCACTGAAAGGAATGCCAAGGACAAAGAGAAAGCAACATAACAAGGGGAAAATAAGGCAAATATAGAAATGATTCTATATATTCAAGTTCGCAACCAAGAAACCAAATCATCCCGGCAAGGGAATCAGCTATAACCAATCTCACTTAGACAATTAGCTTCACCAAATAAACTCAGCTTGAACAAAAAATAGGCAACATCAAATAAATATCATCAACATGGGCGGTCATCAATTAAACCTAAGTAGTACTTAAGGGAAAATCATTTAAATTACAATGTACGACTCACGGGCATGCTTGACCAACGTATAGATATTCCAATTTCTTGTTAGACAATTATAGGGCGAGATTATACTAGTTTTAGTCACATAGGCAGCGTATGAAGAAAGATATAGTATAACGGTAGGAAAAGCAAAGTCTTCACTTAAGTCAATTAAGATCATATAAGAAACAAGGAATGCTAGGAAAGTACTTCCAATTTGACAGGAAGAGATGAAACTAGAAATCAGGAATTCAGATATGACAATTTCAATTCATATACGGGGAACATAAGGACCGAAAATCCTAAAAGGGCAATCTATTTGCAAATAAGTTCGAGTATCACTCGTTACCTCACATACGCGGGCTACAATAAACATAGAAGACTCAATCCTAAGGGGAAGTTCCCCCACACAATGTTAGGCAAAATACTTACCTCAAAGACGACAACCCGGTACTCAAAAATAGACTTCTCGAGTAGGAACGCCTTCGGACGGCTCAAAATCAACTAAAACAACTTCAAAATACATATAAAACGTATAAGGAACTATTCTGAATACTGAAGTCTCAATCTTTACAATATTATAAAAATCGATCCAAAAGTCGACCCTCGGGCCCGCACCTCGGAACTCGACAAATTTTACAGATTCCGATTACCCATTCTGATATGAGTTCATCCATACTGAATTTATCCAATTCCGATAACATTTGGTCATTCAAATCATGAATTTCCATTTTTAAAGTTTTCTTTCAAAACCCACAATCCCCAAAACACAAATTAAATGATAAAGACAAGAACTAATTCATGAAATATAATTAATTATAGTGGAAGTACGCTTACCCATTCGATTTGTGTAAAGCCCCCCCAAAGAATCGCCCAAAACCGAGTTCTAGAAGTCAAAATATGTTTAAAATGGTGAAACCCCGATTTTGCAAACTTATATTTGCACAGGTGCTTTGTGAATCGCAATCACGGGAATCGAGGCTCGATCACGTAGAAGAAAATGGTTGCTAGTGTAAGATGTGCTCTGCGATCGCGGAGAATCTTATGCGATCGCTTGTAAGGGGCAGGCTGGCTTCTGCGATTGCAGATGGAGTTATGCGAACTCGGTGAAGGAATTTAGGCGACCAGTAGGGACACATCGCGATCGCGAAAGAATCACTGCCATCGCGATCAAGGAAATGGGCGGGGTAAACAGGACACTACGCGATCGCGGCTTGGGCTACATGATATGAAAGAGGGCAACAGACACCAGAAATAGCAGTTCAAAATGGAATAAAATGGCCCGAAACACATCTGAAATGCACCTGAGGGCCCCAGGACTCAAAACCAAATATACACACAACCTCAAAAATATCCTACGAACGTATTCGAGTAATCAAAACACCAAAATAACATCATAAACATCGTATTAAACCTCCAAATCCATAAAAATTCTCAAAACTTCTTAAACTTCAAATTTTGCATTTAAGGTCTGAATCACGTCAAACTAAGTCTGTTTCTTACCAAATTTCACACATAACACATATAAGTCATATCGAACCTGAACAGGCTCCGGAACCATGATACGGGCCCGATATCACAAGTTTCACCTCAAATTTCATTTTCAAAAACCTTTATATTTTTCAGAAAATAATTTTCTTTAAAAATTTATTTCTCGGACTTGGGACCTCGGAATCCGATTCCGGGCATATACCCAAGTCCCATATTTTCTTATGGACCCTACGGGACCGTCAAATCATGGGTCCGGGTCTGTTTACCAAAAACATTGACCAAAGTCAACTTTATTCAAATTTCTAATATAAAATTATCATTTTTATCAGTTTTTCACATAAAGACTTCCCGGCTACACGCCCGAGCTGCGCACGTAAATCAAGGTGAGATAGAAGGAGGTTTTAACGACCTCGAAACACCAATTAGCTGGAAATATACGAGATGACCTTTTGGGTCATCACAAAAGTACTGAATAAAAAAGAAATAAATTGATAAAAAATATGGAAAATTATTGAAGAAATACCAATGCAATTTTAAAATAATTTGAGGAAAAAATTGGGTATCAACAGTTGTCCCTCTTTACCCGGGAAGGATGAAGGAGTTGTCGGGTAAATATATAATGGCCAATTTTGACCGAGCGAAATAGTTTGAAGAGTTTAATGTCGCACCCTGGTTTCTGAGTTGCCTACATATCCCTGGTTTTACAGGAATCAGGTCGTATGTAGTTCAGGAGTCATCGGTGATGTATACCGATGAAGTTTCTTAGAAGAACGGACGCAACATTTTGAATAAGCGGCTTACAGGGTGGTTAGGAGAACTGGAGCGGAACCGCTCCTGCCGGGTTGGCAGTTTGCTCGTCGAATCACCTGCAAATAAATAATACAAGCTTATATTGTGCGTAATTTAAACATGATGCATATTCCCATTGGACCATGAATGATGTCTTCGGATGGTTATGGATGACGTCCTCAGACCATGACGTCCTGGTCTATGAATTGCTTGACGCAGGATGCACAGGCCATGAAAATGACATTCTCGGGCCATGAGGATGGTACCTCCTAACCATGATGCCTTTCAATAATGATACGCAGAGGTTGAAAGAGATCCTCAGGCCATGGCATGGTGTTCTCGGGCCATGAAAATGGTGCCTCCGAACGATGACGCCTTTGGATGAGTTGGCGATATTTTAGCCCATGCAGATGCAATAGAATGATGCTGACAAGATAGAGTTTAGTCTTTCAAATAAAAGGGCAGAGCTTAGCCCGGAAAGAAAAGTGAAGTAAATAGTGCTTCAGACAGCGGTTAGTCTCGAGAGGTAAATTGAAGGCAGAGCTTAGCCTCAGAAGGCAGAATGGTAGCCTTATGCAATGCAGATGGAGACACTACTTAGTCTCGAAAGGAAGAATGGTAGCCTTATGAAATGATGTAGATGGAGGTAGAGCTTAACCTCAGAAGGAAGAATGGTAGCCTTATGCAAAGATGAAAATGCAGATGGAGACAACGTTTAGTCTCGGAAGGCAGAATGGTAGCCTTATGCAATGATGTAGATGGAAGTAGAGCTTAACCTCGGAAGGCAGAATGGTAGCCTTATACAACTATGTAGATGGAGGTAGAGCTTAACCTCAGAAGGCAGAATGGTAGCCTTATGCAATGATGTAGATGGAAGTAGAGCTTAACCTCGGAAGGCAGAATGGTAGCCTTATACAACTATGTAGATGGAGGTAGAGCTTAACCTCAGAAGGCAGAATGGTAGCCTTATGCAAAGATGAAAATGCAGAGGGAGACGGTGTTTAGTCTTGAAAGGCAAAATGGTAGCCTTATGCAATGATGTATATGGAGGTAGAGCTTAATCTCGGAAGGAAGAATAGTAGCATTATGAAAAGATGAAAATGCAGAGAGAGGCAGTGGTTAGTCTCGAAAGGCAGAAAGGTAACCTTATGCAAAATGTAGATGAAGGTGGAGCTTAACCTCGGAAGGTAGAATGGTAGCCTTATGCAGGAAATGAAATGACAGTAGGAATTCTTAGCTGGTGATGAATTGCGGCATTGTGATTATTGAGAGCATTGTGACTGCGGAGCATTGAGGCATGTGCGAACGTTGGCAAGTGCAGCAGTTTTGAGAGTCGTATTTTGGACAACATTTGTTCCCTGGGCGGACGGTTCATTTAGGGATTTTGCAACCTTAGTGCCTACAACCAAAGAAAGATCGTGAGTTCTATAAATGGGGGGGTTAGTTCGTATCCCCGCTGGCTTTTCTTGACTTGTTGGGCTCGATGTATTATTGGGGTAGCGTTGCTAAACAAAGTTGTTTCAAAAAGAAACATGCATGATTTTTTAAAAGCATAATGTATAATTAAAAATAATTTTGGGATGAATCGACGACCGTGACACGGCTCGGGACATTGCAACCTCCCCTGCTACGAAATTTTGAGGGTCCTCCTCAAAATTCTGCCCCAGTTTGATGGGTGAATGTCTCTGGTTGTTGCTCGTGCAGCGATTGGCTGATCTTGCTTCAGAATTTTGAGGGTCCTCCTCATAATTCTACCCCAAATGGATGGATGAATGCTTCTGGCTGTTGCTCGTCCCCAGTTTTCAATTGCGGGGAAAATAATTTTTTTATTAAATTGTGATCAAACCCATAGTGCTGCCTATGTATCCCCTCTTAAACAGGAATCAGGTCAGGCGTAGTTCAGTTTACATCATTGAGAAAGCATAAAGATTCCTCACAGTAGCGTTTGACTGCATCTGAATTGATTGGCTTTAGCAAGACTTCTCTGTCCATTTCTGTGAGTATAAGTGCTCCTCCTATCAGTACCCGGTGAACCATGTACGGACTCTGCCAGTTTGGAGAGAACGTTCCTTTGGCTTCGTCATGATGTGGAAAGATTTTCTTCAGCACCAGCTACCTCGGTGTGAACTTTCTAAGCTTGACTCTCTTGTTGAAGGCTCGGGTCATTCTGTTCTGACAGAGTTGACCATGATAGACTGCATTCATTCTCTTTCCTTCTATGAGGCTAGTTTCTCATAACGGCTCTTTACCCATTCTGTGTCACTGAGCTCAGCTTCTTGTATAATTCTTAGATGGAATCTCAACTTCGGCAGGAATAACAGCCTCAATACCATAAACTAGCATATAGGGAGTTGCCCATGTTAAGGTGCGAACTATGGTGCGATATCCCAATAAGGCAAATGATAACTTCTCATGCCACTTCTTGTGCCTTTCTATCATCTTTCTTAGTATCTTCTTGATGTTTTTGTTGGCGGCTTCTACAGCTCCATACATCTGAGGTCTGTAAGCTGTGGAATTCTTGTGTTTGATCTTGAAAGCCTTGCACATAGCTTTCATCAAGTCACTGTTGAGATTGGAACCATTGTCGGTGATGATTGACTCAGGAATCCAGAATCGACAAACAATACGGTCGTGGACAAATCTGCTATGACTTTCTTAGTCACTGCTTTGTAGGATGCTGCTTCGACCCGTTTGGTGAAATAGTCGATGGCTACCAGAATGAACCTGTGTCCGTTGGAGGTGGCAGGCTCGATTGGTCCAATAACGTCCATGCCTCAGGTGGCGAACGACCATGGTGAGCTTGTTGCGTTGAGCTCGTTTGGAGGTATCTTTATCATATTTGCATGTATCTGACAACGGTGGCATTTTCGAACATACTGGATGCAGTCTGTTTCCATAGTCATCCAAAAGTAACCATCTCGAAGTATCTTCTTTGACAGAACAATACCGTTCATATGCGGGCCACAGGTCCTAGCATGAATCTCCTCTAGCAGCTTGGATGCTTCCTTTGCATCGACACAATGTAATAATCCCAAATCGGGGGTCCTCCTATATAGGATTCCTCTGCTGTGAAAGTTGTTAGATAGCCTTCGAAGTGTGCGTTTCTGAGTGGGATTCGCAAGCTCTGGGTAATCTTCTTTTGCCAAATACTCCTTGATGTCATGAAACCAAGGATTTATGTCTACTTCAACTTCGACATGGGCACAATAAGCTAGCTGATCATGGATCTTTACGGGAATAGGATCAATGAAATTCTTGTCCAGGTGTTGGATCATTGAGGACAAAGTAGCCAATGCATCGGCGAACTCATTCTGGATTCTGGGGACATGCCGAAATTCTATCTTTGTGAACCTCTTTCTTAATTCCTGTACATGGTGAAAATACGGCAGTATCTTGGAATTCTTGGTAGCCCACTCTCCTTGTACCTGATGTACCAGCAAATCTGAGTCACCAATCACTAACAGCTCCTGGATGTTCATGTCAATGGCTATGTTGAGCCCTAGGATACAGGCTTCATATTCTGCCATATTGTTGGTGCAGGGGAATTTGAGTTTGGCAGATATCGGATAATGCTGACCGGTTTATGATATTAGGACTGCTCCAATGCAAATTCCCTTGAAGTTTGTTGCTCCATCGAAGAACATTCTCCAACCGTCATAGGATTCTGCAATGTCTTCCCCTATGAATGATACCTCTTCATCAAGAAAATACATTTTCAAAGGTTCGTATTCTCCATCTAGAGGGTTCTCAGCAAGATGGACTACCAGTGCTTGTCCCTTAACTGCTTTCTGAGTCACATAGATAATCGAACTCACTCAGCAGGATTTGCCACTTGGCTAGCTTGCCAGTGGACATGGGCTTCTGAAAGATGTACTTCAATGGATCCATTCTCGATATGAGATACGTTGTGTAGGCACAAAAGTAATGCCTCATCTTCTGAGCTACCCAAGTCAAAGCACAACAAGTGCGTTCCAATAGAGAATATCTGGCCTCGTACTAGTGAACTTCTTGTGAGATAATAAATGGCTTGCTCATTTCTTCCTGTTTCATCGTGTTGCCGCAGAACGCAGCCGAAAGCTCCAGCTAACACTGCAAGGTAGAGTAACAAAGGTCTACCTGGCTTAGGCGGTACCAAGACTGGTGGTGTTGATAGGTATGCCTTGATTTTGTCGAAAGCCTTTTGACAATCATCGGTCCACTTTGTTGCGGCGTCCTTCTTCAGCATATTGAATATCGGCGCACATATAACTGTAGATTGTGCTATGAATCGGCTGATGTAGTTATGTCTCCCCAAGAAACTCATCAATTCTTTCTTGTTCCTTGGCGGTGGTAGTTCTTGAATGGCTTTGACCTTTGATGGATCCAATTCTATCCCTCGGCGGCTGATAATGAATTCGAGCAACTTTCCAGCAGGAACCCCGAACGCACACTTCGCATGGTTCAGCTTCAAATTGTATTTTCGCAATCTATTGAAGAACTTCCTCAAATCTTCTATGTGGTCGGTGGCTCTCCTCGATTTGATAATAACATCATCCACGTATACTTCGATCTCCTTGTGAATTATGTCGTGGAAGATGGTGGTCATAGCCCTCATGTAGGTGGCCCATGCATTCTTCAGACCAAATGGCATCATCTTGTAACAGTACACTCCCCACGGTGTAATGAAAGCCATTTTCTCAGAATCTTCCTCATCCATCTAGATCTGATGATAACCAGCGAAGCAATCCACAAATGATTGTAGTTCATGCTTGGCGCAATTATCAATCAGGATATGTATATTTGGCAAAGGGAAGTCGTCTTTCGGACTAGCTCAGTTGAGATCCCGGTAGTTGACACAGACTCTGACCTTCCCATCCTTCTTTGGTACTGGCACAATGTTGGCTAACCATGTCAGGTACTCAACTACCCTGAGAAACTTGGCGTTGATCTGCATGGTGACTTCTTCTTTGATTTTCAAACTCATGTTGGGTTTGAACTTCCTAGGCTTTTGTTTTACCGATGGACACATTAAATTGGTTGGCAATTTATGAGCCACAATAGACGTACTTAGACCAGTCATGTCGTCGTACGACCAGGCGAATATTTCCTCATACTCCTTTAGAAATTCTGCGTATTCTTTCTTTTCTGACGGCGACAGATGAATGAGGATTCGTGTTTCCTTGATGTTTTCTGAATCTCCTAGGTTGATGTTTTCAGTCTCGTCCAGGTTGGACTTAGGTCTGTTCTCAAAATTCTCAACTTCTTTGACAATCTTGTCAGGTATGTCATCTTCTTCCGAATCCACGTCCGTTTGCTGCGTTGTCTCGTTGCATGTCACAGTCATCGGTTCATCAAGACATGTAATAGTAATGTTGTATAGGTACAGTAATGAGAGAAAAATGATAGCAATAAATATTGATTCATAAGAAAAATTTAAAAATGCTTTTGATAAATTTAACGATTGTTTTGAACATTGAATATCTTATTGCAGGAACTAAAATGCGGAAAAGGAAATCATTTTGTAAAGAAAAACAATGAATAGCGCTCGTTTTATCCTTGCTACCCCGAGGCTTGTCGGGCTTTGTTTGTCTGACAGTGCAATTCTTGAGGCACGTCCCTCTGCTCATAGCCTGTATGAAAGGGCCTTCCTCCCCCTCCTCCTCGAGAATAACATAGCAGTCCATATCACTGTCCTCCAGAAACAAATTCCTCATTGCTACAAGTGCTTCTTCTACGTCTGATCCATATATAACGCCAGCCTGTTGGAAGGTCTGCTCCAGATGCAGTATTGGTTTCTCTAAAGGGTAATAAGGACCGCGCCATGGTGGCGACCAGTTTTTTAATTCTTCCCAATTGTATTCGTATCCCAAACCGAAAGTGATGTCGTGCTTCTTGAGTTTGATATGTATGGAGATCCCCTGAAGGTTTTTGTCGAGCCCTTTACCTGGCTCGTACCCTCGCCAATTCATCATACTTGCGATCTTGCTATCCCACCATTTGTCTTTGTCGATAGCGTTGACCCGTTCAATGTGGTGGTAAGTTTCTCCACCCAACTTCCTTCTTCCTTCAATCACCAGAATAGTCTGGCGACTGTAAATGGGGTTGATACCATCGCCATGAATAATCACCTCTTGTTGGTTCCACTCGAACTTCACAGCCTGATGTAATGTTGATGCTACAGCCCTAGCAGCATGGATCCAGGGTCGCCCTAATAACAGGTTGTAGGACGCTGGCACATCTATCACATGGAAGTCAATCTCGAACCAGGTTGGTCCCATTTGCAAGCATAGGCTTATCTCTCCAATGGTGGACCTTTGAGATCCATCGAAAGCTTTCAAATTGATTGCTCCATCCTTTATATCATGCTGCCCTTTACCCAATTTCTTGAGCATTATCAACGGACATATGTTAAGACTAGATCCTCCATCGATCAGGATTCTGGTGATGAAATAATCTTCGCATTGCACAGTGATGTACAGTGCTTTGTTTTGACCCAACCCTTCAGGTGGCAGCTCGTCCTCATGGAAAGTGATCTTGTGGCTTTCTAGCACTTGGCCTACCATATTGTCCATTTCCCCGCTAGTGATGTTGTTCGGCACATAGGCTTCGTTCAACACCTTCAACAAATAACTCTTGTGCTTCTCGGAATTCTGTAGCAAAGAGAGGATGGATATTTGTGCTGGCGTCTTGTTCAGCTGGTCGATGACCGAATACTCCTTAGCCTGTACTTTCCTCCAAAGGTCATCTGGGCCTGTCTCAGTAAGGGGAGGCCGGTTGGAAGCCTGCTTGCTTGATTCGGCCAGATGTTTAGGGGTATAGACTCTGCCAGTTCTTGTCATACCCTGCGCTGCGACAACTTCTTCAGTCTTGATCTTTCCTTTCCTTCTCGTCTCAGCTGAAGAGTCCCAAGGTACACCATTTTTATAGAATGGTGGCATGGTTGACATCGCCACTAGAATTGGTGTGGCTATCCTTACTTCAAGTGGAACATGTGCCTTGGGTGGAAAGACTGCAACCTCAAATGGTGCGGGTGCATTTTCCGGAGACACGAGCTCAACTTCAATCGATACTGGTGTCTTTGCAGGTGACGCTGCTTCAAACTTAAAAGGCATGGACATATTTACCTTAGCATCCTCAGACGGTTGAATCTGGACTATGATCGGGTTGAGAGTAACCGCTGGCTACTTTGGGTCATCGCCTTCCACGATCAACCCGATTGACCCCTCGGGGACCCAGTCATCTTCTATTTCAATCAAGTGAATGCCTCCACCCTTATGGTCCGTAAGATGATTGTTTCGGACATTTGGAGAGAATTCCTTTTCCACGATGACCTTGTTGTCAATCAAGGATTGTATCTTGTCTTTCAAAGAGCGGCATTCATCGATGGTGTGTCCCTTCATGCCGGAGTGGTATGCATAGGACTTGTTTGGGTTGACCCATTGAGAAGGATTCTCAGGGGTTGCAGCAGGGATGAGGGTGACATAACCAATAGCTTTGAGCTTCTCATACGGCTGGTCGATGGGTTCAGCGATGGCGGTATACTGTTTTGGAGGTCTGCGATCAAAATTAGGATGAGGTCTAGGTAAGTTTTGGCGTGCAGGGGGTGATTGGAAATGGGATGGTTGAGAATTGTAAGTGTGGTAGATAGGAGCGGGTTGAGAGTATCTGGGTGAAGCAGGTTGATATGTCGGTGGTGGAGGTGATTGATAAGTTGGTGGTGGAGGTGATTGATAAGTGGGTGGTGGAGCTTGGTATGAGGGTGAGGGTGCTTGGTAATTTGGGGTTGGATGATATGTGAGTGGAGGTGTTCGGTAAGTTTGTTATTTGAGTGGGGATTTGGTTCTTTTTGTAACCATCACGGCTCCCGGGTCTCTTTTCTTAGACACACCACTAGACTGCAAAACTTATTTGTAGCTTGCAAGGCTTCAAAATTCATGACCATACCACTTTTAATACCCTCTTCGATTCTCTCTTCCAGCTTGATAATATCGGAGAATTGTGGTTATCGATCATCATCAATCGTTCATAGTACTGTGGGTCCTGAGCCCGGACAAAGAACTTGTTCATTTGTTCCTCTTCTAAGGCGGGCCTGACCTTGGCAGCTTCGGACCTCCAGCGAATAACGTACTCTCGAAATGTCTCCGTGGTCTTCTTCTTCAAATTCTGAATATAGAACACGTCTGGTGCGTTCTCTGTGTTGAACCTGAATCTGTCCATAAAGTCAGATGCCATGCTCACCCAATTCGACCATTTCTTGGGATCTTGGTTGATGTACCAAGAAAACGCATCTCCTTTCAAGATCCTCATGAACAGCTTCATGCGGATCTTTTCATCCTTCCCTACTCCAACCAGCTTGTCACAATAAGTTCTCAGATGGACCCTTGGATCACCTGTATCAAACATTTCAAACTTAGGAGGTTTGTATCCCTGGGGCAGTTCGACATCGGGCTATATGCAGAGGTCTTCATAGTTTAACCCTTCGATTCCTTGATTCCCTCGACGCCTTGAATGTGACTGGCCAGTTTCCTAAGTTTCTCGGCCAAGTTCTTGATAAGCAGGTCCTTTTTGTCAGACTCAGGTGTGTATGTGATAGGGGGAGTGTAGTGTGCCATGTTCTCCACGTAGATGGGATTGTTATGGTGGCCTGGTGCATGAGTGTGGAAATGGTCATTTATGGAGTTCTGAGGTTCTCGGATAAGCAATGTGGTATTATTTGGAGTGTGGCAGGCGTTGCATTACGCTGGAACAATTTTGTTCTTTGGTGTGGTGTTGTGATAATGAGTTGCGGGATGATCTTGCTGTTTTGGGATGTTTTGAGGAGGTGTACGATTCTGGATGTTGACGTCTGGGACGTTGAGGGAGAATGACAGGTTTGCCAGATTCCGAACTTGATCAAGCTCTTCTTGAAACTTTGACAACTTTCGCTCCAGGTGCGACACAGTTTCATTTTGTATCCGAATACCCTGGACATCAGTGGCCTCTACCCATTCAACCACATTCTCATTTCTACTATTTCCTGAATCTTCCATTTTCTTTTTGCCTTTGTTCTTGCCTTTGGGAGGACTAAGAGGAGGAGAGGGTGGAGGGCCCTAGATCTTGTAAGATAGGATGATGATACCAGACTGCACGAACTAACCTTTGGGGAGGGGAATAAATAAATAAAGAAAGAGGAAAACAAAAACAAAAGGTAGCCAAGTCAGTGAGGATTATAAAAAGTATTGCGGTATTTAAA
>MDKI01046103.1:0-52513 GCA_005239505.1 Nicotiana paniculata
ATATATAAACATATATATATATATATATGTGTGTGTGTGTGTGTGTGTGTGTGTGTGTGTGTGCAAGCTGATGAGGCTACCAAGAACATCTACTGATATACAAAATATACAGGACTCATCTACAAGCCTCTAGAGATAACTAAATTGTACCGTAGTCGGGACAGGGCCCCAACCTACCCATCAAACATGTATATATAAAATAGACTCCAAGTCTATACATGGTAACTCCGAGGAAGTGGAGCTTACCAACTAAGCTGATCACGGACAGCACCTATGTCGGAGGTTTACAAGGTTGTCTATCTGAACATGCATGCAAGAAGTACAGTGTCCCAAGCAAAAGGGACGTCAGTACGAAATAATGTACCGAGTATGTAAAACAACAAAATAACTGAAATATGAAACTGAACTGATAATATAATAACTTAAATTAACTGGAAGTCAAAGATAATCTGAAGATATACTTACCTATTGATAATGACTCGACTATCTCAATATAGTAAATAAAATATATGCCTGGCACTATAAAACTTGGAACATATAATTACACTGCCATAGTAAGCTCGCTAAGGCGCTAGGCCATACCAGGCTCTGTATCTCGGCCATTTTGGTCCTGCTCATAGGCGCTCGGCCACAGTAGGCTCGGTATATAACTTACCATCTAATTAGAGGTTGCCCAATAGGGGCCTGCCAACCGATTATATCTCCGTGGTGGTGAAAATATTATTATATTTTGTGTGTGTGTGTACGTATATATATATATATATGTATGTATATATATATATATATGTATGTATATATATATATATATGTATGTATATATATATATATATGTATATATATATATATATATAGAGAGAGAGAGAGAGAGACTTTCTGCTCTCTTGGCTGAAAGAAGACAATACTTAACTAAATAGAAAGTCACGATAAGGGAGAATATTGTAACTTATGAGACTAGGATAATATGAATAAATTCAGGAATACGAACATCTCTTTATGTCTCGTTATCAAACACATGTAGGTATGAGATCATGCAAAAATGAAGGAAAGTTTTAGCCTTAACATACCTTAACCTCATTGGGTCCTTAATAGCTTCCAAGCAACTCTTCAAACAACTCAACTCAGTCTACAATAGCATAAGGAGATTCAAAATCGGTGCTGAGTATAGGCTAAGTACGTAACTTAAGTTAGTATCTTGTTTATGTAAATATCAGCAGAATCTCCCCTGTAACAAGGGCCTTCTCCAATACCATATACCAATAGCCCAACAACACCAATCAATCTACACAACAACAAGTGCACAAACGATACACACAAAACTGCTATTTAACACAACGAGTGGCAAGCTTGGATTGGAACGGAACCCCAACTCTTTTTCCCATCTTCCCTATACTTACAACACCCACAATAGGGAGAATATTGTAACTTATGAGACTAGGATAATATGAATAAATTCAGGAATACAAACATCTCTTTATGTCTCGTTATCAAACACATGTAGGTATGAGATCATGCAAAAATGAAGGAAATTTTTAGCCTTAACATACCTTAACCTCGTTGGGTCCTTAATAGCTTCCAAGAAACTCTTCAAACAACTTAACTCAGTCTACAATAGCATAAGGAGATTCAAAATCTGTGCTGAGTAAAGGCTAAGTACGTAACTTAAGTTAGTAGCTTTTTTATGTAAATATCAGCAGAATCTACCTTGTAACAAGGGCCTTCTCCAATACCATATACCATCAGCCCAACAACACCAATCAATCTACACAACAACGAGTGCACAAACGTCACACACAAAACTGCTATTTAACACAACGAGCGGCAAGCTTGGATTGGAACGAAACCCCAACTCTTTTTCCCATCTTCCCTATACTTACAACACCCACAATAGGTCCAGAATATAGACATATATTGACACGAAATTCCAACCTTATATCCATCATAAAAGTAACATCAAATAGCCCCACAAGATAAAACAACGGCATGAACAACTTCTAGGTATTGTGTGGTTGCTTCTTCTCCTATTTACAACATCATCAACATACTATAAATATTGACAAGCATAACAACAAAAAGAAAATTATAACCAAGCTTTCCCCAAGATTTCCAACAATATGCATTCATATATACAACTCCAAAATAGTCCCAATAAGACAACAATTTCTTATACAACTTCAAGTTCTATCTTATAATTCTTCATCCAAATAACTTAACAAACACATAGATAAGATTAATACCAAGAAATAGGGTGTTATTTATACCTTAAATAATCTGGAAAAACTCGAACCAAAGATTCCATTAGCTTATAAGCACCCTTAATCACGTCACAACACCATAAAGACTCTTTTCTTCACTTAGGCTAACCTTGGAGGTTAGGTTTAGATAAAACACCATTGGATTAGACTTGGAACCCTTGAGAACTGTTATTAGAGGTGTTGAGAGAGTCTGGGAATTGTCGGTGGTCGAAAATGACCAAAAATAAGTCGTCCAAGACCTTTAAAATGTTCAAGGGTCCTCCACGCCTAAGTGGGTCCCATTGAGAGCTGCTTGCGCGGACTCGCGAAAATGCAAAAACGCGAATATCTCTCTACTCCAATTTCGTATCGATGAACGGTTTAATGATTTAGAATCTAAACTCGTAGATATTCTATTTGGTAGGTACATTATACCCTAATTCTAAGTATATTAGGATAAAATATCAGCTACATTTGACCTAAGTTTCAACACATTTATGAATGCAACTTGTGATGACCTTTTCCAGTGTTTGCTCCACAGCTCGTTTGACTTCAAAACATAACACACGACTATCATACGACTAAAATAAATCATAACATAATATACTTATAGTGTTAAGAACCCTAGTCTCACCCCAAAGTTCAAACCAGCGCCAACCATCCGAAATCAATCCCGAGCCCCTTGGGGCCCCAACCAAACGTACTAACACACCCCATAGCATCATTCAAACTTAGTCGAGCCTTCGAAACACCAAAAACGACACTAAAACACAAAAAGTACATCAAATTCAAGCCTATGAACTTTGAAACTTCTAAATTTCGCCAATGATGCCGAAACCAACCAAAACACATACGATTGACCTGAAAATTTGCACACATATCTAAAATGACATTATGAGCCTGTTCCAACTTATGGAATTCCATTCCGACCCCGATAGCCTATTTTCCACTACCGACCGGAAATCGCCAAAAACTAACTTTCGCCAATTCAAGCCTAATTCTACACCGGACATCAAAACTTTATTCCGAACACACTCCTAAGTCCCAAATCACCTAACGAAGCTATCTGAACCATAAAATCCGCATTCCGTGGTCGTTTACCAATAAGTCAACTCTTAATTTGACTTTTCATACTTCAAGAGGCTAAGTGCCTCTATTCTCACCACGACCACTCCGAACTCAAACCATCTGACCCAACACAACATAAACAGGCTAGGAAATATATGATAAAGAAGAAAGGGGGGAATCGGGGCTAATCTCACGAAACGACCGGTCAGGTCGTTACATCCTCCCCCTCTTGAACAAACGTTCATCCTGGAACGAGTCTAGAAACATACCTGGAGTCTCGAATAAGTGAGGATATCTATCACGCATCTCCCACTCGGTCTCCCAGGTGGCATCCTCCGCCGACTGTCCTCTCCACTGAACCTTCACTGACTCTATATCCTTAGACCTCAGCTTTCTGGCCTGACGACCCAAAATAGCCACTGGCTCTACCTCATATGACATATCACCCTCGAGCTGAACGATGCTGAAGTCCAAAACATGAGACGGGTCACCAACATACTTCCGGAGCATCGAAATATGGAACACCGGATGAATACTCGATAAGCTGGGAGGCAAGAAAAGTCTATAAGCCACCTTTCCAATCCTCTGAAGCACCTCAAAAGGCACAATAAATCAGGGACTCAGCTTTCCCCTCTTCCCGAATCTCATAACACCCTTCATGGGTGACACCTTCAGCAGTACCTTCTCCCCAACCATGAAAGACAAATCTTGGTCCTTCCGGTCCGCATAACTCTTCTGCCTAGACTGCCCCATGCAAAGCCGCTCCTGCATGAACTTCACCTTATCCAACGCATCATGCACCAGGTCTGTGCCCAATAGCCTAGCCTCCCCCGGCTCAAACCAACCAACCGGAGATCCGCACCTCCTACCATATAAAGCCTCATACGGAGCCATCTGGATACTCGACTGATAACTATTATTATATGCAAACTCCGCGAGTGGCAGAAACTGGTCACATGAACCCCCAAAGTCAATGACATATGCACACAACACATCCTCCAAAATCTGAATAGTACGCTCCGACTGCCCGTTGGTCTGTGGATGAAATGCAGTGATCAACTCGATCTGAGTACCCAACTCTCTCTGTACGGCTCTCCAAAACTGAGATGTGAACTGAGTACCTCTGTCAAAAATGGTAGAAACCGGAACCCCATGCAATCGGACAATCTCCCTGATATAGATCTCAGCTAACCCCTCCAAAGAATAAGTAGTACCAATAAGAATGAAGTGCGCAGACTTAGTCAGACGATCCACAGTAACCCATATAGAATCAAGCCTCCTCGAAGTCCGTGGGAGCCCAACTACGAAATCCATGGTAATCTACTCCCACTTCCACTCCAGAATATCAAATCTTTGAAGCAGTCGACCTGGCCTCTAGGGTTCATACTTGACCTCCTAACAGTTGAGACACCGAGCCACATACTCAAAAACATCTCTCTTCATCCGCCTCCACCAATAATGTTCTCTCAGATCCTGATACATCTTCGCGGCACCCGGATGGATGGAATACCGTGAACTATGGGACTCAGCTAGAATCAAATCTCGAAGCCCATCCATATTGGGCACGCAAATCCGTCCCTGCATCCTCATGACCCCATCATCACCAATAACCACATCCCTGGCATCACCGCGATAGACCCTGTCCTGAAGAACAAGCATATGTGAATCATCATACTGGCGTGCTCTAATCTGATCATAAAGAGAATACCTGGAGGCTACACAAGCCAATACCCGCGAAGGCTCTGATAGATCCAATCTCACCAACTGACTTGCTAAAGCCTGAACATCAAGTGCTAAAGGTCGCTCTGCTACTGGAAGGTAGGATAAACTCTCTGCTCTACGACTTAGGTCATCGGCCACTACATTGGCCTTCCCAGGATGATATAATATAGTGAGGTCATATTCCTTGAGAAGCTCTAACCACCTCCTCTGACGCAAATTCAGATCCTTCGTCTTAAGCAGATGCTGCAAACTACGGTGATTAGTGAAAATCTCACAATACACTCCATACAAATAATGACGCCAAATCTTCAAGGCGTGAACAATAGCTGCTAGCTCAAGATCGTGCACTGGATAATTCTTCTCGTGCACCTTGAACTATCTGGACGCGTAGGAAATCAACCTACCATCCTGCATCAAAACCGCTTCAAGGCCAACACTCAAGGAATCACAGTAAACTGTATAAGAACTTGAACCCATAGGAAAAATCAATACCGGAGTTGTAGTCAAAACTAACTTGAGCTTCTGAAAGCTCCTCTACACTCCTTATTCCACCTGAACTGAGCACCCTTCTGGGTCATTCTGGTCATAGGTGCAGCAATATATGAAAATCCCTCTACGAAACGGCAGTAGTACCCTGCCAAACCAAGGAAACTGTGAATCTATGTAGCTGATGACGGGGTAGGCCAACTCTGCACCGCCTCTACCTTCTTTGGATCAACCTGAATACCCTCACTGGACAGCATGTGCCCCAAGAATGCTACTGAATCAAGCCAGAACTCACACTTCAAAAAATTTGCATGCAATCTCTTCTCTCTCAAGGTCTGAAGCGCAACTCTCAAATATTGCACATGATCTTCCCAAGATCGGGAATACACCAAGATATCGTCAATGAACACGATAATGAAAGAATCCAGATAAGGCAGGAATACACTGTGCATCAAGTGCATAAAGGCTGTTGGGGCATTGGTCAGCCCGAATGACATAACCAGAAACTAGTAATTACCATGTCTAGTCCTGAAAGCAGTCTTCGGGATGTCTGGGCCCCGAATCCTCAACTGATGATAGCCGGAACGCAAGTCAATCTTAGAAAATACTCTAGCACCCTGCAACTGATCAAACAAGTCATCTATACAAGGCAAGGGATACCGGTTTTTCGATGTAACTCTGTTCAGCTGCCGATAATCAATACACATACGCATAGAACCATCCTTCTTCTTTACAAACAACATCGGTGCACCCCAAGGTGACACACTAGGCCGAATGAACCCCTTATCTAGGAGGTTTTGAATTTTATACTTTAATTATTTTAGCTCAGATGGTGCCATACGATAAGGTGGAATAGAAATAGGATGAGTGTCTGGCACCAGGTCAATACCAAAATCAATGTCTCTGTCATACGGCATGCCTAACAGGTCTACGAGAAACACGTTCGGAAAGTCATGGACCTCAGGAACCGAATCAATAGGGGGAGTCTCACCACTGACATCCCTCACAAAAGCCAGATATGATAAACACCCATTCTCAACCATACGCTAAGCCTTCAGGTAGGAAATCACCCTACTAGGCACATAATCAGAAGACCCTTTCCACTTAACCCTCGTACATTCGGGCATAGCTAAAGTCACGGTCTTAGCGTGACAATCAAGAACGACATGACATGGAGATAACTAGTACATGCCCAATATCGCATCAAAATTGACCATGCTAAGTAACAGTAGGTCCACCCGGGTCTCCTGACCCCCAATAGATATCACACACGACCGATACACATGGTCCACAGCAACAGTATCGCCCACCGGAGTCGACACGTGAACAGATGTAACTAAAGACTCACGGAGCATATCCAAAAAATGGGCAAAATATGAAGAAACATAGGAATACGTAGATTTAGGGCCAAATAAAGCCAAAGCATCTCGGCAATAGACTGATACAATACCTGCGATCACTACATCGGAGGCCATAGAATCTAGCCTGGCTGGAAAGGCATACATACGGGCCAGACCTTCATCTGCTCGACCTCCCCCTCTAGGGCGGCCCCTAGCTAACAAACTGGAGCTGAAGTCGAAGGTTGGCCCCTCAGCTGAGATGGACCTCCAAGAAGATAAGGACACTGCCTCCTCATATGCCTGAACTCTCCACACGCATAACAGCTCCCTGGAGCTAGAGACTGGGACTGAAATAAACCCCTACCACCATAATAGCCAGTAGGAGAATCATGCATAGAAGAACCCTGAGCTGATGGTGCTTGAGCTGTACTCTGGGCTGGAAGGGCACCGAATAAAGAATGGTCTGGCTGAAAATTGCGGGGACCATGCCCCGAAGATGCACCACTATAGGCTGGGCGGCTTGACCGAGGAGGCCTGAATGAACGCCTCTACCATACTGAGATTGCCCCTGGAAGGAGCACAATTAGAACCAACCGATCCACGAGGCCTCTTGGCCTCCCTCTCTACCTGCTCCTTGCGATGAACCGACTCAATATCTCGAGCAATACCAACAACCTACTCGAATGTAGCATCTGATACTCTATCCCGGGTCATGAAAAGGTGGAGCTAATAAGTAAGGCCATTTTTAAACCTCCTAATCCTCTCCCTATCAGCAGGGACCAACTCGGTGGCACGACAAGCCAACTCTGAAAACCGCATCTCGTACTGCATCACTGATAGCTCTCCCTGATGCAGCTGCTCAAAAATCATGCGTTGCTCCTCCCTGTTAGACTGGGGTACATATTTCTCCAAGAAGATAGTGGAGAACTGCGGCCAGGTAAGGGGTATTGAATAAACAGGCCTATGCCTCTCAAAAGACTCCCACCAAGTGAAGGCAACACCAGAGAACTTAAAAGTAGCAAATGAGACCCCACTGGTCTCCAAAATCCCAGCAGTAAGCAGCATCCTCTGGAACATATCTATAAAACCCTGGGCATCCTCGCCCTCAGCACCACTGAATGTCGGAGGCTGTAGTCTACTAAATCTCTCCAGCCTACGCTGCTCATCATCTGGCATAGTTGGGACCACGAAGTCCTGAACTGGAGCAACCGGCTGGGCTGGAACCACCCCCGGTCTCTGCTGGCCCTGAGTAGCCTGCTCAGGTGTCCGGGCAACTGGAGTCTGACTGCCTCCCCCGGCCTGATAAGTAGAGGCAACTACCTGAACAAGGGTGGTACACACCATCAAGATCTGAGCCAGGGTCTCCTGATCCTGAGTAGTAGGGGGATCAACTTATATTGCCCTAGTTGCTACACGGGCTGGCCCCCTACCTCTACCACGGCCTCGACCCCTCGCTGGTCTAGCCGGTGATTGATCGCCGTGATCGGTGGCGCGAGTCCTCACCACCTGTGAGAGAATGAAACAACAGAAGTTTAGATTTCCAGAATCAATCAAATGGCACAACAGAATTCAAGAAAAATTAGATTGTTCCTAAGGGTTCTGTAGCCTCTAGAAGATAAGTACAGACGTCTTCGTACCGATCCGCAAGACTCTACTAAACCTGCTCATGACTGTTGAGTCCTATGTAACCTAGGCTCTGATACCAACTTGTCACGACCCCCAAATCAAAAGCCGGCGTGATGGCGCCTATCATGGAACTAAGCTAGCCAACCTTTTTAGATTATCAATATATCCCATAATTTCCCAAATATTTAGCTGATTTTTAAAAATATCAGAAAGAGACAAAACAAATACACACTTCCCCAAAATCTTGAGTCAACTTTCATGAGCATCTAAGACTGAAAATACAATTTACAACAATGTCTTGCTACAACCAACGTCTGAGTTACAAAAGACCAAAAGAAACTATAATCTGAGGGAAGGAAAGGAGGTGAGTTGGGGACGTTGAGCAGCTACCTCAATACTCGAACAACTCCAAGCTCGTCCGGAAATCAACTAGTGGGATGGTCCGGTACCAGGATCTGCACACAGAGGTGCAGGGAGTAACGTGAGTACGCCAACTCAGTAAGTAATAAATGTAGCTAAAAAATTGAGTGTAGTGACAATCCATTTAAATCATATAAATAAATATAATGAATAACAGTGGAAATGAGTAAATCAAGTCAGAAATCTACAACTTCGAATATTTCATAAAACTCCGGTTTCCATTTAAAAATCTCGTATGAAAACTTTTGTCAAACATTTATTATCAGAGGCTTAGTGTAAGGAAAAGTGAAAGCAGCATTTTAATAAAATATAAGCCCCTCGGGCACAATATCACTCAGAATAAAGCCTCTCGGGCAAGCCTCTCAGTCACTTGTGACTCCACTATCAGTATCTAATGCTCTCACTTAACACTCGTACTCAGTAAGTACCATGAACACACACAACTGTTGTAGCGGGCAGCCTGCTCCACTACATTTATATATATATATAATTATACTCCTGCGGCGTGTAGCCCGATCCATATATATTATATATATATTGTTGCGGAGTGTAGCCCGATCCATATAATAGTCGACTGCGCTCACTGGGGGTGTACAGACTCCTGGAGGGGATCCTTCAGCCCAAGCGCTATATCTGCTGCGGCGTGCAGCCCGATCCAATATGTATATTGTTGCGGCGTGCAACCTGATCCATATATAACATATATTGTTACGGCGTGCAGCCCGATCCGTATATATATAATCTATATTACTGCGGCTGAAACTCGACCCACATATAATATATAACATATATATTGCCGTGACATGTAGCCCATCCCATAACTATCCTAACACACTCGGCTCTCGGCCTGACTCAGTCATCCTCACAAGCCACTTGGGCAATTTATCTCAACTCACGGGACTCAGCCCCAAATACTTTTCAGAGTTTTCAAAGTAGTAATAACAGTGAAAATAATAGCAAGTAGGAAACATGACTGAGTTTACAATTACTAACATGATAGTGGTAGAATAGTGTAAAAGTACCCCCTGAGGGTCTAAACATATTGGCAAGAGGCCCCAAACATGGCTCACAGCCCATAAACAAGTATAAACTTATGAAAGACAGGATGTCGTAAAGTTTCAAATCGAATACGCGGATTAATAGTCACTACGAGACGGAGCAACTCACAATCCCTATCAGTGCATGCCCACACGCTCGTCACCTAGCATGTGCGTCACCTCATTTACCAAAACAATATACAATACAGGGGTTTCATACCCTCAAGTTTAAAGTTACAATTGTTACTCACCTCAAAACAGCCCAAAAACTATTTCGCGGTACTATTTCCCCTCAAATCGGCTTCCAAATGCTCCGAGTCTAACACAAAACAGATCAATAACATCAAAATATGCTAGGGAGACGAACCCCAATCAAAAACTATCAAAATTACATCACAAGAATACTTATCCACCCACGAGTCCGTACATGCCAAAAATATCAAAATCGGACCACAATTGCCACTCAAATCACCAAAAGAAATTTCCAAATTTTTCCCAAATTTTCTACTTAATTCCTTAAATTGCATGGAGAAAAACAAGACAAATTCATGAAATTGAACCAAAAATGATTGAAGAACACTTACCAAAAGAATCCCACTGAAAATATCGTCCAAAATCTCCTTCCTTCGATCTCTCAAATGGCAAAATGAGTTATGGCCAAGAACCCCCGAAATTAGAACTTAAAATGTCTACCCAGACTTTTACTCTATGCGATCGCGGAAAAAGGCACGCGATCGCGAAGCACAAAATGCTGCCCAACAGTGGTAAAGCCCATAAATTCAATAAGGGTGTTCAAACCTTTTCCATTTCGTTATGTAAGGGTGTTCAAAGTCTATTTTTAATCAATAAATAGTAATATTTTACCTTATAAGGAGTATAATTTTTCGGTGAAAGGTGGTCAGTTGACCACTCTTGAAGGAACGTAGCTTCGCCCATGCTGCCCAACCAAACTAACTATATGTGGTCGCAGAAACAACTATGTGATCGTGTAACACCACTCCTCAATACAGTGTGATCGCGACCAGCTCTATGCGATCGCATAGAGAAAATTCCATCATATCACTGCCACTCCCTGTCCTACTATGCGAACGCAGACATCTCCACGCGAACACAGTGACCACTCTGCTCTACCCTTTGCAATTCCACTCCTACCTACGCGATCGCACTTCAAAAAATCCACCTGGACTCAACTTACTCTACGCGATCGCATATGAACTCAGGCAATCGCAATGAACAAATCACTGTTGCTAAAACACTAGAAAAACCAGCAATCTCCCAAAGACCAAAAATGTCCGTTTGAGCATCCGAAATACACCCGAGGCCCTCGGGACCTCAACCAAACCTACCAACATGTCTCATAACATCATTCAAACTTAGTCGAGCCTTCTAAACACCAAAAACAACGCAAAAACACCAAAATCACATCACATTCAAGCCTATGGACTTTGAAGCTTCTAAATTTCGCCAAAGATGCCGAAACCATCCAAAACAGGTCCGATTGACCTGAAATTTTACACACATATCCAAAATGACACTACGAACCTGCTCCAACTTTCAGAATTCCATTTTGACCCCGATAGCCTATTTTCCACTGCCGACCGAAAATCGCCAAAAATTAACTTTCGCCAATTCAAGCATAATTCTACACCGAACATCAAAACCACATTCCGAACACACTCCTAAGCCCCAAATCACCTAAACAAGCTATTTGAACCATAAAATCCGCATTCCGAGGTCATTTACAAATATGTCAACTTCCGGTTGACTTTTCCAACTATTGAACCAAGATAAGAGACTAAGTGTCTCATTTCTCTCAAAAAATCGCTGCGAACCCGAGCCAACCAATCTAACACAACGTAATGAAGATGAACAACCTATAATGAAGCAGAAACGGGGGAAATAGGGCTAAACTCTCGGAACGATCGGCCGGGTCATTATATCCCCCCCCCCCACACACACACACTTAAACATATATTCGTCCTCGAACGTGCAAAAGGTTATTCTCCAACACCATCGAACTGGCGCGTAGCCTACCATGCACATACTCGGGGGTGATCCCACGTCACCCTATCCCATATAGGTCCAATAGCACAACACAGTTAAAATTTAGAAATCCAACCTGACCCATAAACCTTAGAGCCAAATTTCCACTTCTGAAGTAATATACAAGATCAAAATTCCACAACGATAAATTGAACAGGTCTGAACATGCTATATCAAGCCATATACGCACCCCAGATGAAATCACATAATACACCGCATGACTCAACATTCATAGCGATAACTCTTAACCACAATAACTGCTCAGAACAACCCAATACCGGCACATAACCTCTTATCAAGAAAAGCCTCGCTCTAACACTTTCATATACTGCCAATGATGAAAGAAACACGTAGAAACTAACAATCATTCATCCGATCAGTCAGACATGAAGCTCCCCCTTCCCAAACAAGAAGTATAGCAGATTTCTAAGTCGACTCCCGATATTTATCAATCCAACTATGCTGTAAACAATTATGGCAATATTCATTCTAGGTCCATTGACCTTTTCTCATCCAACATGACCACTCTGATGACATGACACATCGATACAATTCGGATCCATAACCTGTGCAACTTGTGCACTCAATAGCAACATCCCAATGTAATCAAATCATACGAAAGATTCACACAGGAGGATTATCCTGCCATTAACTATTACCATCACAACATCATGCTAAAATCCTGGCACATGTCACGCCCCAAAATCGAGGAACGAGACCGGCGCCCAACCAGATGATCCCGATCAAGCGGACCTGGATTGCCTTTCCTGCCCAACGCATTACCCCGTGTTTACAATATACATTATTCCACATGAATTAGGAATTTAGAGTTTAAGCATGAATTTACCATTTGAGTTCATTTCATCATTTATACTTTCAACATTTGGTAATCACAAAACATACAATAATTCTGATTCGGACCACGATTACTAGTAAACACAATTATTGCCCAAAATACATATATGTACAACCCACATCATGTCTACGGAGCCTCTGAGAGTATTAAGAGTTTACACAATACTTGTCGGCAACAAGGCCTCGACTATACCTTAGAAGACATAACATATACAAAAGAGATGATATAGACTACACACGGCCCCGTGCGGAAATGGGGCTCACCGGATCTGCTGAAGGAACAAAAAGGAGGCTCCACTATTGGATCTGTGGAACCACCTACATCCATATAAAAGATGTAGCACCCCCGGAAAAAGGGACGTTAGTACCTTTGAATAGTACTAGTATTTATGAACAAAGTTATTCTAAGTAAAATCAAACAGTACACAATTGGAAGATAGTCAGGGTAACCACACAAGTACCACACAGATATACAGAAATTACAAATGAAGATTCCACGGTTACTCATTTCAATTGTTTATATGTTGCGGCGCGCAACCCAATCCCAACGTATATTCACATTTCACCCTTATTACCTCTCCACCCTTATTACTTCGTGTTGCAGCGCGCAACCTGATCCCACCGTACAATCACATTTCACCCTTATTACTTCGTGTTGCGGCACGTAACCCGATCCCACAGTACAATCATATTTAATAGCAACAGTAACCAACAATTATATCACAAGGATCTTCATCATCAAGAACATAAGTTCATATCAACCAACAACTATATGAAGTCAAGGCACATTAATCCATAGTTTCTTTTCATCATTTGCCACACTCGGCCCTTAGCGATTAGATACATTCCCACATTAGGGTACATTAGCGTTCTTTCATTTAGTAGTACATACTGCCATATTGACATATTCGAACATTTAAAGAACCTTACACATGATAGGATAAGCATAGAGCATCACCTTTCACAATCGCAATTAGCATGGTAATCGACTAAGAAAATCATATAATGAAATCTTACACCTCGACACAGCAGGAAAATCAGTTCACATATGCTCAAGCAAGAATTTCATACCGTGTGCTCGGACACCAACAAGATGACTCTACAAAGATTAAAGTTAGTCATACATACCTTGAATCGGAATTCCCCTTTAATTTTTTTATCACAAATCACTGGACCGTCTAGCACCGTCAATCTATTCCACAATGTGACATATTTCACTTAGAATTAGGAACCATAAACATAACTCGAACTCATTTAGGTATTTTATCAAACGTTAAGTGACCCCTTAGATTACTAACCCCCTTTTTGTGAATAATTACCCAAACTCGTTTCCCTTTGCTAGATTAGGGAGTTTAACTTACATGCATGCAAGGTATCGGCTTTTATCTCCAAGAATCAATTTATGTGTTCTACCTTTTTAGCCAAAACCCGAGAATTAAAAGGAAATGGGGTGGGGACTCACCTCTTAGAGTGAAGAAGATGACAATTACCCAATAACTTCCAGGCCCGAGTGATAGTGAAGAATCAATTTTGGGTGAAGATGGAACCTTCTCTCTCAAGAACTCTCTCTTCCCTCTCTCTATTTTGTTCATAAAATTGTTAAAATGGAAGGGGGTAAGTGTTTTAATGATTTGGGGGTCGGGTATAAAAATTAGAATTTTAAAAGTCCCGAAGCAGAAATGCGGTCAGGAATGTGGTCGCATTCCTTCTATGCGGTACGCATTCCTGTCGCATAAATGGCCCTCAAATGGGCCAAAAAGAAACCGGACTGCCCAGGTATGCGAACATTATGCAGTCCACATACTTGTTATGCGATCGCATAGTGCGTCGCATAACCTCCTCCGCAAAAATGGAGGTTAAAGAATGCGACAGCTATGCGGTCTGCATTCCCAAAATGCGATCGCATCTTGGGCCGCATAGCTTTCCTCAAATTCGACAGCAGACTGTCCATGTATGCAACCACTATGCGGTCCGCATACTGTTATGCGATCCCATAGTGCGTCCCATAACAGCGCAACTCTGGAAAATTTTATCTTTTAAGTCCCGGGGTACTTTTGACTCAAAAAAGGTCCGTTTTAAGAATTTCTACAGTTATAAAAACACGGGGACCTATTTGGGTATTATTTTTAGCCATGAAATTTTACGGGTCTTTACATTCTCCCCCACTGAAAATCATTCACCCTCGAATGAGGATCGGGGAATCACTAGAGTACGAAAAACACAAAATAAACCAACCCCCAAATTTTCACTAACTTCGATAATTTCTGGAAATTTTGCCAGAGTTTACTTTGAATATAGGCCTATCCACCTGTCAGAGAGCCCCTGAAACACATGTTGAACCAATTCCATACATTACCAGTCACTCCATCAACTCGCATATAATTGGGTTACCTCAAAAAGTCGTATGCAATTCAATTACTTCAACATGCTATACCTATTTCAGTTAATACCACAAACTTGCATATCTTTTGAATATCACATGAATTGCACATAATTTATCTTACTTCAAGGAGTTTTACATTACCCAAATAATCACAACATACACAAATATGGCACAACTTGAGAAGTTACAATAGTAGGGCAATTAGGGGGGGAAATGGGGTGCTTTTGCACAAAATTTGACACAATAAATAATTTCTTAGGAATGACAATTTTCAAACCATTACCGGACTTATTCAAACAAATGGGGATATTTCTCTTTCATTTCATTTTCCGCTTCCTATGTGGCTTCCTCGACTTGTTGACTTCGCCATAACACTTGCACAGAAGCAATCTCTTTATTCCTCAATCTACGGACTTGCCTATCGAGAATAGCAACTATAACCTCTTCATATGACAATACTTCATTAATTTCAACTGTCTCAACCGGCACAATGGCGGATGGATCCCCAATCACCTTCTTCAACATGGACATATGAAACACCGGGTGCACTAATGACATTTCAGGGGACAATTCCAGTCTACAAGCCACCTGTCCTATCCTTTGAGCGATCTGATACGTCCCGACATACATAGGGATCAATTCCCCTTTATTCCCTAACCGAATTACTCCCTTCATGGGAGATATCTTCAAGAACACCCAATCATCTACCTGAAACTCCAAATCCCTACGACAAATGTCCGCATAGGATCTCTTGCGACTCTGAGAAGTTTTCATCCTCTCCTGAATGACTCTAACTTTTTCCATAGCCTGCTGCACAAGATTCGTCCCTAGCAATTCTGCTTAACCAACTTCGAACTATCCAATCGGAGACCTACACCTTCTTCCGTACAATGCCTCAAATGGGGACATCTGAATACTAGCGTGGAAGTTTTTATTGTAAGAAAATTCTATAAGTGGCAAGTGATCATCCCAGCTACCCTTTAAATGTAAAACGCAAGCTCGTAACATATATTCAAGTGTTTGAATAGTCCTCTCCGCTTGACTGAGGAACGAGACTGGCGCCCAACCGGATGATCCCGTTCAAGCGGACCTAGATTGCCTTTCCTGCCCAACGCGTTACCCCGTGTTTACAATATACATTATTCCACCTGAATTAGCAATTTAGAGTTTAAGAATGAATTTACAATTTGAGTTCATTTCATCCTTTAACCTTTCAACATTGGGTAATCACAAAACATACAATAATTCTGATTCGGACCACGATTACTAGTAAACACAATTACTACCCAACATACATATATGTACAACCCACATCATGTCTACGGAGCCTCTAAGAGTACTAAAAGTTTATACAATACTTGCCGGCAACAAGGCCCCGGCTATACCATAGAAGACATAACATATACAAAAGAGATGATATAGACTACACACGACCTCGAGAGGAAATGGGGCTCACCGGATCTGCTGAAGGAACGGAAGGGAGGCACCAATATCGGCGGTCTGAGCTACCCGCTGTGGAACCACCTACATCCATATAAAAGATGTAGTGCCCCCGGCAAAAGGGACGTTAGTACCTTTGAATAGTACTAGTATGTATGAACAAAGTTTATCCTAAGTAAAATCAAACAGTACACAATTGGAAGACAGTCAGGGTAACCACACAAGTACCACACAGATATACAGAAAATCACAAATGAAGATTCCACCGTTACTCATTTCAATTGTTCATCTGTTGCGGCGCGCAACCCGATCCCACCGTACATTCACATTTCACCCTTATTACCTCTCCACCCTCATTACTTCGTGTTGTGGCGCGCAAGCCATTCCCACCGTACAATCATATCTGATAGCAACAGTAACCAACAATTATATCACAGGGATCTTCATAATCAAGAACATAAGTTCATATCAACCAACAACTATACGAAGTCAAGGCAAAATAATCCATAATTTCTTTTCATCATTTGCCACACTTGGCCATTAGTAATTAGATACATTCCCACATTAGGGTACGTTAACATTCTTTCATTTAGTAGCACATACTGCCATATTGACATATTCGAACATTTAACGAACCTTACACATGATAGGATAAGCACAGCGAATCATCCTTCACAATTGCAATTAGCATGGTAATCAACTAAGAAAATCAGAGAATGAAATCTTACACCTCGATACAGCAGGACAATAAATTCACATATTCTCAAGCAAGAATTTCATACAATGTGCTCGGACACCAACAAGATGACTCTACAAAGATTAAATTTAGCCATACATACGGTGAATCAGAATTCCTCTTTAATTTTTTTATCACAAATCACCGGACAGTCTAGCACCGTCAATCTATTCCACAATGTGACATGTTTCACTTAGAATTAGGACCCATAAACATAACTCGAACTCATTTAGGTATTTTATCGAACGCTATGTGACCCCTTAGATTACTAACCCTCTTTTTGTGAATAATTACCCAAACTCGTTTCCCTTTGCTAGATTAGGGAGTTTAACTTACATACATGCAAGGTATCGGCTTTTATCTCCAAGAATCAATTTATGTGTTCTACCCTTTTTATCCAAAACTTGAGAATTAAAAGGAAATGGGGTGGGGACTCACCTCTTAGAATGAAGAAGATGACAATTACCCAATAACTTCCAGGCCGAGTGATAGTGAAGAATCAATTTTGGGTGAAGATGGAACCTTCTCTCTCAAGAACTCTCTCTTCCCTCTCTCTATTTTGTTCAGAAAATCGTTAAAATGGAAGAGGGTAAGTGTTTTAATGAACTGGGGGTCGGGTATAAAAATTAGAATTTTAAAAGTCCCGAAGCAAAAATGCGGTCAGGAATGCGATCGCATTCCTGCTATGCGGTCTGCATTCCTCTCGCATAAATGGCCCTCAAATGGGCCAAAAAGAAACCGGACTGCCCAGGTATGCGACTACTATGCGGTCCGCATACCTATTATGTGATCGCATAGTGCGTCGCATAACCTCCTCCGCAAAAATGGAGGTGCAAGAATACGACAGCTATGCGGTCCGCATTCCCAAAATACGATCGCATCTTGGGCTGCATAGCTGTCCTCAAATTGGACAGCAGACTGTGCGTGTATGCAACCACTATGCGGTCCGCATACCTATTATGCGATCGCATAGTGCGTCGCATAACAATCAACTCTAGAAAATTTTATCTTTTAAGTCTCAGGGTACTTTTTACTCAAAAAGGGTCCGTTTTAAGAATTTCTACAGTTATAACAACATGAGGACCTATTTGGGCATTATTTTTAGCCATGAAATTTTACGGGTCTTTACAGCACACATCGCAAAAATTAATACACACGAATCAAATACCAAAGGTCATACCCCTACATAATCTGCGTACACTGCGCGATCTCATCCAAAGCTGGTCCACATGAAATACTACTAGCCACCTGGCTAAAAATCAATAACCATTTGAAATTCGACATCAAGTACTCAAGGTGCATTGCCACAACCACGGGGAAATCGGACGATACCATGCCACACGAATCAGAAAGAACATAACCAGTACGTCTCGATCCCGCAATACTCAATACTTACCTTACTCAAATCTAGCTATAAAGCCCCATTAGAACCGCACCAAGTGTGCATATAACCAATAATCACTGCTCCCCACAACACCGAAGGGTAACTCATAGATCACTCCGGAACATGAATAAACTCAATCACAATCGAATGGTACATTCCTCAACAATAGAAATTCATATCCAACAATTCCGACCCGGTGCAGAACACACGCCCACTACGGGCCTACCAATAACCCTGAATCAACTCTGGTCACCCACAAAAGATAGATAAAATCACCGAAAAGTTCAAAATGACCGAATCATGGCTAACTAGCTTGCTCACATCTTCACAGTTCACTAACACAAAATAACCTGTTTATGAGAACTCTCAGTCTCGAAGTCACGAAGCGCACCAATTAATATATCTGATCTCAACTCCACCGCTCGAACACATAGCACATCCCTAATACTCAATCATTACACGAGGGATACCCCTATAATTCTTCTGTGTTACCAAGCACCTTGAATATCAATAATCGATCCAACAAGAGAGCGTCGCAATACAAATAAAGTACCCTTAACTCAACACATTGTCGTTTCTGAAATGTATGCCCACATCAAGTCACACCAATTAGTGATATTATCTACCTAGTCATTTGAAACTGCCCATGCTGCCTAAGAATTTATGACCTTCCTTCCAGAACCGAACTGTGACCTCACACATGCAGATCTCAACTCTTCACAACATACCGCATACACCATGCCATCCTATGATAAATATGAGAACTTCAGAGTCCCTTACGAGCCATAAGCAACTACGTACTCAACTAGCCAAGAAATTTTCATTTTATAAGAAATTTTCATTTTATCCCATCTCTATACACCACAGGCTCCTCATGCCAGTAGAAGATATACATCTCTAACCGTGGTAAAAACCATCAAGAACCACCAAACCGTCAGGACTGAATCCTTCCAACTCAACTAAGCTACGCAGGTCACCAAAATTCAAGAGCATTACCAAGAAACACATGTAAAAACTCATTACCTTAACTTTCTTGATACTGATATGTAGAGTCCATGATAATGTAGAACTGCCATAAGTCCTTACACCCTCCAACGTAAATCTCAATTACACTGACTAATTAGACAGAATCGACCTGACCCGTTTGCACACTAACATACTGGAAAGTAATCCACTCACTTGAAGCCACAAGCAAGTTCATACATTGCACATGCTACATCTTTTACAATTTCCACTCAATCATTCAATAGAACCCAATAGAGTACATTACAACCTATATCTAAGGAATTTTCATTACTCGAGTCATTCCCAGACCCCACATCTATAGGTCATAACTGATCTACCAATATACCTCGAACTGAAACCAATACAACACATAATCGTATAATCAACTTATCATTTAACAGACTCCCCCACTTGGCTCAAAGACAAAGATCAAGACAAATAATAACTCACAATGCCCGTAATAACACAACCAGTCTAACAGCTTAAGTCATCTGCAAATCTTGCATTCACCATTGTAAATAGTCATGCCAACTTCCACAAAGGATCTAAACTCAATTACAACATATATTTACTGGTAGAAGAGAACTTACTACAGAACAACATAGGGATTACACACCCCAGGACAACCCGCAGGAGATACCCCTGCCGGCTTAGCCTCAAACATGATATCTCTCTATACACTTTTGAAGATCATAACTATCCCACAATCACCACACCCTTCTGCATCTAAACAGAAACAACGCCTAACCTCGAGGAATTAAGATACACTCTATAAGAACCTGAAGCTGATGGTAGAACCAACACTAGAGCTGAGGTCAGAGGAAATCTTGAGCTTTCTGGAAGATTTATCCACACTCGTCTGACCACATGGATACCCTCACTGGACACCACGTGTCCCAAGAATGCTACTGAACTGAGCTAAAATTCACACTTGGAGAACTTTGCATAGAGCTTCTCCTCCCGGAATCCTTATAATACCATCCTCAAATACTAAGTATGCTACCCCTGGCTACGCGTATACGTCAGGATGTCATCAATGAATACAATAACAAAGCAGTGTTAATACGGATGGAATACACCATTAATCAGATATATGAACGCTACTGGGGCAATGATCAGCCCAAAAGACATTATTAGTAAGTCATCACACAATAGAAGGATCCTCTTTACTCCACAACTAAAAAACATGAGAGGTCTTCCAGTACACTCACAACTCAAAGCCATATACCAGATCGAGAAAGAAATCAAACACTCAATAAATCTTGCCACATTTCCAGCCAACCCTTTTGTCACAAATCACAGTCTGAACACATCTAACAATCAAACCACACTTACCACATAGGCATCCAGTCACAAAGTCCCATCAATAAGGACATCAACGGACACATAAGTCCCCAAATACATGGCACACACAATCAAAATCTTAGCACTCAAGCCACAGAATGAATCCGGCCTCAAGTCTTCCAGACTAGCCCATTATCAACATGCAAAAATCACATCTCATCCATGGAAGTCACAAGTCTTCGATGCATAGTTGATACCAAGATCTCTCATGCGAGTTCGAATACATGGAAGGAATGCAAGAGTTACGCTCTTGGCTGAATAAAATGGATTTGCACGACAAGAATTCAAGAATGTATGATTTTCCTAAGGGTTCTACAGCCTCTCGAAGATAAGTACAGACATCTGCGTACCGATCCGCAAGACTCTACTAAACCTTCTCATGACCGGTGAGTCCTATGTAACCTAGTGCTCTGATACCAACTTGTCACGACCCTAAATCCAACTGGCCGTGATGGCGCCTATCGTGATACTAGGCTAGCCAAATTACTGAAATTAGTAAAAATGATTTTCCATTTAATACATCAAATATCCGAATTTTCATAATAATTCTGTTTCTTGAGCATTTCAAAATAATAAAAATGATTAGAACATCTAAGCACAACCCCAACATCTGGAGTCAACCGTCATGAGCATCTAAGAGATGATACAGTCTAATACAAATCCTCTACTACAACAAGTCTGGGAAGTAATGTAAAAATGACAGAGTAGGAAGGAGAAAGAGTAGGTTGCGGACGCGGAGCAGCTACCTCACGATCTCCGAACAATGCTCCAAATGGGGTAGCTCAACTATCACTCTGCCCCGGTACCTGAATCTGCACACAAGGTGCAGGGAGTAACGTGAGTACGCCAACTCAATAAGTAACCAATGTATCTAAAAACATGAGTGCAGTGACGAGCAATTAAACTTTATAGTTTCATAAAAATAAGTACCAGTAAAGGTAATAGATCAAGTCAAGAGTCCACATTTACCAAAGATTTCACAAAACTCCAGTATTCTGTTTACTTGTATAAAACATTGGTCAACATTTATCAAAGAGGCTCAGTGTAAAGAATAGTAAAAACAGTAGTTTCATAGAATATCAGCCACTCGGGCACAGTGTCGCTCACAAATAAAGCCTCTCGGGCAAGCCTCTTAGTCATTCGTGACTCTACTCTCATAAATCAGTGCTCACACTCAGCAGTCTCACTCATCAGATACCAGATTACAACTGTTGCGGCGTGCATCCTGATCCAATGCACGTGTGTGTGTGTGTGCGTGTATGTGTGTGTGTATATATATATATATATATATATAATATATATATATATATATACACACACACACATTTATTGGATCAGGCTGCACGTCGCAACAGTTGTAATCTGGCATGCTGCGGCGTGCAGCCTGATCCATATATCATACGTTGTGGCATGCAGCCCGATCCATATAATCTGCGCTGCGGCATGCAGCCCGATCCATATAATAGTCGACTTCGCTCACTGGGGGTGTACAGACTCCTGGAGGGGCTCATTCAGCCCAAGCACTATATTGCTGCGGCATTGTAGCCCGATCCAATATATAATAGATATATATTGTTGTGGCGTGCAGCCCGATCCATACATAATATATATATATATATTGTTGCGGCGTGCAGCCCGATCCATAACTATCCTCACATAATCGGCGCTTAGCGCTCGATGCTCGGCGCTCCGCCTTATTCAGTTATCCTCACAAGCCACTCGGGCAATTCATCTCAACTCACGGGACTCAGCCCAAAATCCTCTCAGAGTTTTAGCAGTGCGATAATAGTGAGAATAATAACAAGTAGGAAACATGACTGAGTTCACAATTGTTCTATCAGGATAGTGTGAGAATAGCAACAAGTAGAAAACATGACTGAGTTCACAATTGTTCTATCAGGATAGTGTGAGAATAGTGAGAATAACAACAAGTAGGAAACATGACTGAGTTCTCAATTGTTCTATCAGGATAGTGTGAGAATAGTGTAAAAGTAACTCTGGGGTCAAAACAGGTCGGCACGAGGCCTCAAACATGGCTCACAGCCCATAAACAAGTATAAACTTCTAAAATACAGGATGTCGTAAGGTTTCAAATCGAATACGCGGATTAATAGTCGCTACGGGATGGACCAAGACACAATCCCTATCGGCGCACGCCCACATGCTCGTCACCTAGAATGTGTGTCACCTCATTTACCAAAATAATATACAATACCGGGGTTACATACCCTCGATTTAGAGTTACAATCGTTGCTTACCTCAAAACAGCCCAAAAACTATTCAGTAGTGCTCTTTCCCTTCGAATCGGCTCCCAAATGCTCCGAGTCTAACACAAAACAGATCAATAATATCAAAATATGCTAGGGAGACGAACCCCAACGAAAACTATCAAAATTAGGCACAATTCCCGAAATTTGCCAAATCCGGCCCCCGAGCCCACATCTCGGAATCCGATAAAAATTACATCACAAGAATCTTTATCCTCCCACGAGTCCGTACATACCAAGAACATCAAAATCGGACCACAATTGCCCACTCAAATCACTAAAAGAAATTTCTAAATTTTTCCTCCCATTTTCCCCAAATTTTCTACTTAATTCCTCAAATTGCATGGTGAAAAACAAGACAAATTCATGAAATTGAACAAAAAATGATTGAAGAACACTTACCACAAGAATCTCATTGAAAATCTCATCCAAAATCTCCTTCCCCCGAGCTCTCAAATGGCAAAATGAGTTATGTCCAAGAACCCCCAAAATTAGAACTTAAATTGTCTGCCCAGACTTTTACTCTGTGCGATCGCTGAAAAAGGCACGTGATCGTGAAGAACAAAATGCTGCCCAACCAGAATAACTCTATGCGGTTGCAGAACCAATTATGTGATCGCATAACACCACTCCTCACAACAGTGCGATCACGACCAGCTCTATGTGATTGCATATAGAAAATTCCATCCTCTCACTGCCACTCCCGATCCTACTATGCGAACACAGACATCTCCACGCGAACGCAGTGACCACTCTGCTCTACCCTTCGCAATCACAATCCTACCTACGTGATCGCACTTCACAAAATCCTCATGGCCTCAAATTATCTACGCGATCACGTATAAACTCACGCGATCGCAATGAACAAATCACTGTTGCTAAAATACCAGAAAAACCAGCAATTTCCCAAAGACCAAAAATGTTCGTTTGAGCATCTAAAATACACCCAAGGCCCCCGGGACCTCAACCAAACATATCAATATATCCCATAACATCATTCAAACTTAGTCGAGCCTCCGAAACACCAAAAACAATGCAAAAACACCAAAATCACATCAAATTCAAGCCTATGAACTTTGAAACTTCTAAATTTTGCCAAAGATGCCGAAACCATCTAAAACACGTCTGATTGACCTGAAATTTTGCACACATATCCAAAATGACACTACAAACCTGATCCAACTTTCGGAATTCCATTCCAATCCCGGTAGCCTATTTTCCACTGCCACCGGAAATCGCAAAAACTAACTTTCGCCAATTCAAGCCTAATTCTACATCGGACATCAAACCCACATTCCGAACACACTCCTAAGACCCAAATCACCTAACGAAGCTATCAAAATTATAAAATCCGCATTCCGAGGTCGTTTACCATAAGTCAACTTCCGGTTGACTTTTCCAACTATTGAACCAAGATAAGAGACTAAGTGTCTCATTTTTCTCCAAAAATTTGTCCGACCCCGAGACAACCAATCTAACACAACGTAATGAAGCTTAACCGCCTATAATGAAGCAAAAATGGGGAAAACAGGGCTAAACTCTCGGAACGACCGACCGGGTCGTTACAAAACATCCTCAGCCTTGAGTTGTACAATAATACAAGATCACGCACCTTGAACTCCTTGTTACAAATTTATTCAAGAAGATATTTCATCTTACATTTCTACAAAGACAAACTTCCATAAGCATGGTACCGGAACTCATTCAATTCATTCAAATGTGCAACCCTCAAGTTTGCAGCTACATTCCAATCAAGATTCAACTTCTTTAGAGCCTAGATGGCCTTATGTTCTAGTTCCACCGGAAGATGACAAGATTTCCCGAACACCAACCGGTATGGAAACATTCTGATAGGTGTTTTGTAAGCCGTCCTATAAGCCCATAATGCATCATCAAGCTTCTTGGATCTATCCGTTCGATTAGCATTCACCAGTTTGGACAAGATACTCTTTATCTCCCGGTTGAAGACTTCCACTTGCCCACTAGCTTGTGGATGATAGGGAGTCATGACTTTGTGAGTAACACCATACTTCCTAAATAAAGTGTCAATAGCCTTGTTACAAAAATGTGAGCCCCCATAGCTTATAATTGCACGTGGAGTACCAAAGCTTGTGAAAATATTCTTCTTCAAGAAAGCCACTACACTTCTCACCTTATTGTTGGGTAAAGCAGCCGCCTCAACCCATTTGGAACATAATCTACCGCGACCAAGATGTAGGTGATTCCACAAGAACTCACAAAAGGCCCTATGAAGTCAATACCCCACACATCGAAAATATCAATATTCAAAGTGGTTATGAGAGGCATTTCATTTTTCTTTGAGATTACACTGGCTCGTTGACATTCATCACATCTTTTCGCTAACTTACTAGCATCTTTGTAAGGAGTATGCTAATTGAAACCGGAACTAAGCACTTTGGCCATCGTTCATGCTCTAACATGATAACCACCATATGGTGAAGAATGACAAGCCTCAAGAATTTAACCTTGATCTTCTTCCAGTACACATCTTCTAATCACCCCATCCGTACAAATGTAGAAAAGGTATAGTTCATCCCAATAATAATTTTGACAATCCCGTTTGAGCCTTTTCCTTTGGATTTAAGAGAAATCAACCTGGATGATTCCACACACAAGAAAATTTTCTAAATTCGCGAACCATGGCACCTCTTTCATTGGAATTGCCAAGAGTTGCTCATTTCTGAAAGATTCATTGATTTCAAAGCCATCATACGGCCTCCCCTCCTTCTCCAAATAAGCCAATGGGCCGCCACTTGGTTTTCACTACATTTTCTTTCTTGGATGTTAATATCAAATTCTTGTAACAAAAAGACCCATCCCATCAAACGAGCTATGGAGTCCTTTTTAATCATAAGATAACAAAGTGCCGCATGATCCATGCGGACAATGAATTTTTCATCCATCAAGTACATGTGAAACTTCTTAATTTCAAACACAATAGCAAAGAGATATTTCTCCGTAACGGTATAGTTGACTTAGGTACTATTCATGGTCTTACTAGGGTAGTAGGCCGGATGACTAATATTGTTGATGCGTCGCCCCGAAACAACCCCAACCGCTACGTCACTTGCATCACATATGAGTTCAAAATGCACACTCCAATTTAGAGCGGTGATGATGGGAGTTGTTGTCAACTTGAGTTTCAATAATTCAAAAGCTCTCATGCAATTATCATTGAAATGAAACTTAGCATCCTTCTCAAAAAGCTTGCACATCGGGTTCACCATCTTAGAGAAGTCTTTGATGAAGCGTCGGTAAAAACTAGTGTGGCCTATGGAACTCCGCACTCCATTTGCCGAAGTTGGGAGTGGAAGCTTGAAATCACCTCAATCTTTGCCTTGTCAACTTCAATTACGTTTCTTGAGATTTTGTGGCCAAGGTGATACAAGTCAGATGAGCACACTTTGCGAGGAGGATTTCCCAGTCAACATCATAACATTGAAGTGCTTTAAAGGAGTCAAGATCAAGAATGCTATATTAGCAATTTAGCTATTTAGGCTAGGCTTATAATTTGGATCTACTTAGCTTTCTTACTAGCCTAAATAACACTCTAGTATATATATTCTCTTCCTCTCATTTTGAAAGGAAGCTTTTGACGATGGATTGATAAACATACAACAAACCTTGAGTGGTTTAGGTATCTTTTATTTCTCTTTATTTACCATGTTTTCTAGATTATCTATGTTTGATTTATCATGTATGAGTTCATTTTTATACTCTTGGACCATCTTTTGTATTTGAATGTTAATTCATTATTCTAGTTGATATATCTTATAGTGGCTCTGGATTGTATTTTTTACTTAGTTTAATTCGTGTTTCTTATTACTGTTCCTGCGCGATTAGGGTTTATCATAGCAAATTCAACGGGTCTAACTAGTTCATAGTTAGGCTATTGTCTTTCTTTATTTTAAACCTTAATTTTCTATCTTTTTGATTCCGTATATTTTTGAATAAACCTTATTTTCGATAAGATTCCGTATCATCTTGGTATCAGGTTTTGAATTGTTCTATCAATCCCTATGTCTTTGTTTTGATTATCATCTAATCTAAAAATATAAAAAATAATATCGAAAGTTCCAAAAAAAAAAAGTTAGTGTTCATCTATGTCTAAAATTAGAAATCGTATACATTGTTCTTCACTATTTCATTTAGAAATTTGAATTCCTTGTGCTCATTGTTGATTTTGGTTCTGAGATTTCTAATTTCTTCATTATCTGAGCTTGTATTACTGGTTTGAGTTTTGATTGAAGGTGGGTTTGAGCTTCTGAACCCTAAGACGTCGAACAGTATAAGCGAATTTGAGGATTTTGCTCTGGTTCCAAGATTTCAGTTTTAATTCGATTGGGAGTTTGGGAATATGGCTGAAAAGTCATTTTGAAGCTGAATCGGAAGGATTAGCTCGATTTGAACTGATTTGCTAGTTTTTGGTTCAAAATTTTGAGCTGATTGTGCGATGAAGAAAAAGAAGACGGCCTAGGGTTCGTCAATTTCATGAGTGTTTGTTCAAATTAGTAACTGGGGTTCATCCTTCCACCTGTTCGGAAGTTGTATTCGAACTTCTAGCTTGATTGGAACTAATTTGATGTGATTTTGGTCAGAAAACTTTCAAACAGAATTTGCGAAGAACACGACAGGCTAGGTTGTTCTGATTTCGTGGTCGTGTCTAGAAATTAATCGTTGGGGATTGTTTTTTTGTGTTGAATGAAGCACGTATATCAAATTTGAACTCGTTGTGTGAAGATTTTAGTGAAATTGAACTGAGATTTTATTCACCTGAGCTTGAACCAGTCGAAGAACACTTGTTTTGATTGAAGAACTTCCTAAACTAATTCCAGCCAACTCGAGAAACTAAGAAATTGTCACACAAACCAGGTTTGATTCCTAAAGTTTAAAACTGAGCTCCATCTCCGATTTCTGAAAATTTTGGAGAGAATTTGAGTTTTAACTGAACGTCAACTCGATCTCTCTGAGGTAATTGGCTTGAATCATTCAAGTCGACTCGCGTTGTTTATTGCTTGAATTAACTTATTGGTACTGTTCTTTTGGAGCTTGGGTGCTTGAATCAAAGACTCAAATTCATTTTTCGTTCTTGTTGCTGTTGAATTTTGATGGAGAGGTTGTCGTCAAGTTATTAGTTGAAGTTTATAGTGTCTACTACTGCACTGAACACTAGAGATTGAACAGCACAAGTTGTGATTCGGTTGAGCACATAGTAAGCTGAATCTACTGACAATTAGTGTTAGTTGAAACTGTGCTTGAGTTCCGCAGTGATAGTTGAAATCTGACTTTTACTTCAAATGTTCTACTTGTTGAATTGAGTGCTCTTGTTACATAAGCTATTATCCAGTTGTTAGAATCTGCTGATAGAAGTTGAAGGTTTGCTGAGCAATAGTTTGCTACTAGTTCCTGTTGCTATAAAGGATTTCTTGGTTGTTGCCTGTAAACCTGTATTGTTCAGCTTCTCCTCAATAATGAAGTTTTCTGCATTTCTTTTGTGAATTGATATTACTGCGGTTTTTCTAAACAGTTGAGCGAATTTTGCGCAAGTTTTAGCTTAAGTTTACTTAACAAGAATTGCATCAGTTTTGGAGAGTGTTTGACAGAAAACTTCTGCATTGTACACCAGTTCTCTATGAGTATAGTTGAGCTGAAGTTTTGGGCATCAGTTTTGCAGAATATTTGTGCCATGTTTCTATCTTTTTCCTACTTTTGAAATAACATTCTCGTTAGATTTTACTAATGCTTCTTTGAGAAAAGGTAAGAATGTTTCTTTTGTTATTTTGAATGATCATTGTGAGAAAAAAGAACCTAACTTTATTGATTATTTTGTGAAGGTTCATCAAGAAAAAGTTGCTAAGGTTAAGGAAAGCGTTGAACTAACTCTTCGGCATATTATTTGTCAAGAGCTTTTTCTTTTGCCTAAAAGCAAGAATGGTATGTATATTTGGCTTATGTTTATATTGTGTTTATTTAAGACTATTGAGGTAAAGATTCATAACTTTGAGTATTTGATATTCTTTGTAAGATGATTCATGATGAACTTGGCCTATATGTTAAGTTGCCATGTGAAGTTCTTGGAAAGTATGTGGATACTTAGGGGTTAAAGTTTGTTTTTGAAACCGGAGTTGTTTTTTATTATGGTAAAGTGTATTTCTTTGGATTGGAGAGTATGCTTTTTATTGTTTCTTATGACACTTGGTTGTACTGTGCACTTCGTTGAGCATTTTACAAAATTGTGGTTTTGTTGGAAATATGGGACATTCTACTCTCTTGATTCTTCTCATGGGTATTTTTTCGTTATAGTCAAGTTTGTGTCATTTCTGTTAAATATGTGTTCTTTCAAGATTATAACACTTGGCTATATCATAAGAGTGTTAATTTTTAGTGCAAGGTTGAGAACTTTGATCTTTTAGCTTGGACATACAACGCTTTGATTGTGATTGACTTGGTACTTATGTTTGCTCCTTTCTTGGTTTTGTAAGGTCCAAATTCGAGGACAAATTTCTTTCAAGGGGAGGAGGATGATATAATTTGGATGAGCATGTTTAGTGAGGATGATTTCCTAGTAAACATCATAGCATTGGAGTGCTTTAAAGGAGTCAAGATCAAGAAGGCTATATTGGCAATTTAGCTATTTAGGCTAGTCTTATAATTTGGGTCTACTTAGATTCCTTACTAGCCTAAGAGTATTTTAGCATCTAGCCTAAATAGCACTCAAGTATAAATAGTCCCTTCCTCTCATTTTCAGAGGAAGATTTTGATGATGGATTGATAAACATAGACCAAACCTTGAGAGGTTTAGGGTATCTTTTATTTCTTTTTATTTACCATGTTTTCTAGATTATCTATGTAAGGTTTATCATGTGTGAGTTCATGGTCATACTCTTGGATTATATTTTGTATTTGAATGTTAATTTATTGTTCTAGTTGATATATCTTATATGGGCTTTGGATTGCATTCTTTACTTAGCCTAATCCGTGTTTCTTATTAGTGTTCCTCCTCGATTAGTATTTATCATAGTAAATTCAAGGGGTCTAACTAGTTCATAGTTAGATTCTTGTCCTTCTCTATTTTAAACCCTAATTTTCTATCTTTTGTGTATCATTATTCGTGTTTTCGATACCATTACGTATCACAAGGACAATGCCTTCCTCGACCATGAAATGTCATTTCTAATAGTTGAGCACCAAATTTGTTTCTTCCCATCTAGTTAGCACTTTGTGTCCAAATTTGCAAGACAGTCATCAAAAGAATCTCCAACCACTGAGAAGTCATCCATGAAAACTTCTAGGTATTCCTCTACCATGTCTGTGAAAATAGCCATCATACACCTTCGAAAAGTCGACGGTGCATTACACAAACCAAATGGCATCCATTAAAAGCAAAAGTACCATAGGGACATGTAAAAGTGGTTTTCTCTTGATCTTTTAGAGCAAGAGTAAGGCTGCCTACGATAGATCCTTGTGGTCCGGCCCTTCCCCGGACCCCGTGCATAGCGGGAGCTTAGTGCACCGTGTTGCTATCCGAGTACACATCAAGAAATCAATTGAAGGCACGACTGGCCAATCTATCGAGCATTTGATCTAAAAAGGAAGTGGAAAGTGATCTTTCCTTGTGGCTTTGTTGAGCTTGCAATAGTCCATACACACCCCCAATCGGTCAGCGTTCTAGTAGGAATCAACTCATTATTATCATTGGTGACCATCGTCATGCCCCCTTTTTTGGGACACATTGAACCGGAGAAGTCTATGAACTATCGGAGATGGGGTAGACAACACCAGCATCAAACCAATTGATAATCTCTTTTTTGACAACTTCTTGCATAGTCTCATTGAGTCTCCTTTGATGTTCAATAGATGGTTTAACGCCATCCTCCAACTTGATCTTATGCATGCAAAAGGCAGGGCTTATCCCCCGAATATCCGTCAAGGTCCACCCAATAGCCTTCTTCCTCTCTTGTAGCACTGCCAATATGGAGTCTACCTGCACGTTAGTCAAACAAGAGGAAAGAATAACTGGTAAAATAGAACAAGGACTAAGAAATTCATACCAAAGATGCGGAGGCAATGGCTTGAACTCCAAGGTAGGAGGCTCTTCAATAGAAGGCTTTGTAGGAGGAGTTTTCCTATTTTCAAGATCCAAGGACAATTTACCGGGTGCATAGTTGTACGACCCCATTCCTTGCAAAGAGTTCACACATCCCATGAAGCCATCCATCTCGTCATCATCAAATTTGAGCAAGACGGCCTCCAACATATCACCAACATTGATTATTGTACTTGTCTCATCAATAATGACATCGGTCACCTAGTCCACAAAATAACACACCTCATTGCTATTTCGTTGACGTATGGACTTACACTCACGGAATATAACTTTTTCATAACCAACCCGGAAAGTGAGTTCTCCGGCTTCAACATGACAAAGAGCCTTACTCGTAGCAATGAAAGGTCTCCCAAGAATAATCGACACTTCATAATGAACCTCACAATTTAAAATGATAAAATTCGCCAGAAGAATGAATTTATCAACACGAACCAATACATCTTCAATCACTCCCAAAGGCCTCTTCATGGTACGATCGGCCATTTGAAATATCAAAGAGGTGGGTCTTGGTTGCCCAATTCCCATAGTCTTAAAAACCAAATAGGGCATCAAATTGATACTAGCCCCAAGATCACAAAGAGCTTTAGCAAACTTGGCACTCCAATTGTACAAGGAATCGTGAAAGCACATGGATCCTCCAACTTAGGAGCCGTTGAATGCACAATTGAACTCACTAAATGAGTGACTTTTATGGTCTCAAAAATCATTGACCAGTTCTTTTTCAAAATATCTTTCATGAACTTTGCATAACCAGACATTTGTTTTAAAGCTTCAATTAATGGCACATTGATTGAAAGACTCTTTATCATCTGAATGAACTTCTTGAATTGATTCTCACCATTTTTTCTTGACAAGTCTTTGAGGGTATAGAGGTGGAGGCTTAGGAAATGGTTCCTTAACCTTTTTCTCTACCAACTTCGATACGTCAATAATGTGTTCCCTAAATGGGTTCACCTCATCTTGAGTCTCTTCCACATTATCATCAATATCAATTTGAACCTCATCATTAGGTTGCACTACTTTTTTTGGGATCTATTCTTCTTGCATCACTTGATCATCATCAACAAGTTGTCTTTGACTTTCAATGGGTGCATTCCCGCCGCTTCCACTTTATGTGGTAACTGCCATAGCATTCCCCGTGTTGTTACTACCCATTGGGGTTACCATCGTGTCACTTGATAGTGCCCACTTAGGATGAGAGTTTAGAGCTTTAGAGATTTTTCCCATTTGAAATTCTAGGTTGCGGGATTGATATGTTGTGTGAGGCAAGTTGGGCCTCCGAATCGGCATTCTTTTCTATCATTTGCTTTAACTTATTTTCAATACGCCCCATATCATTGTTTGAAGAACTTGAACCATGGGAAGTACAAGGAGGTGGGTTGCTTTGTTGTTGGTACATTGAGGGCCTTTGAAAACCTGACCCCCGGTTGCCTTGATTGTTGTTCCATCCGCCTTGATAGTTACCTCCCCAATTTCCTTGGTGGTTTCCACTCCAATTTCCTTGTTATTGTTGTTATGCCAATTCCCTCAATTGTTGTTTCCACTCTATTTTCCTTGATTGTTAGAATTCGAATTGCCTTGATTATTTTGAGGTCGCCAATGTTGTTGGATTAGTCCTTGTAAGTTGTTTATTTGACGTTGAAAACGTTTAGTATTTCACAAATATGGATAAGTAATGAAAACATATGAGAAAAAAATCCCCAAAACCTAGAGTCAACAGTCATGAGCAATTAAATGGAACACAGAATTTGACACGATTTCCTTAGTACAACAAGTTTTTGTAAATGACGATAAAATAGGAAGGAGAAGGGTGGGGCTGCGAACGCATGCAGCTACCTCACCGTCTCCAGTAAATGCTCCAATGAGGATGAATCAAAACTCACTCGATCATGGCACCTGAATCTGCATACAAGGTGCAGGGAGTAGCGTGAGTACATCAACTCAGTAAGTAACAAATATAAATAAGGACTTGAGTGCAGTGACGAGCCTTTAAAATCATGTAAAATCATGTAAATTCATATAATAAATATCATTGGAAATCAATAAATCAAGACAGGAATCTACGTTTCAAAAATTTCATAGAAACTCCAATTTTCCCTTTTCAAATCTCATATAAAACATTGGTTCAACATTTATCGTTTAGAGGCTAAAATATAAAGAAGAGTGATAACAGTAGTTTCATAACAAATAATCACCTCGGGAACAGTGTCACTCACAAAGAAAACCTCTTGGGCAAGCCTCTCAGTCACTCGTGACTCATCTCTCGTCAATCAACACTCACGCTCAATAAGTGCCATATAATAACTGTTGCGGCGTGCAGCCCGATCGATATATATATATATATATATATATATATATATATATATATATATATATAAAACCCTGCAGCATGCAACCCGATCCATAAATAGTCGACTGCGCTGGGGGTGTACAGACTCCGGAGGGGCTCCTACATCCCAAGCGCTATATTGCAGCGGCGTGCAGCCCGATCAAATATATATACCTCTGCGGCGTGTAGCCTGATCCAATATATATATCGCTACGGTGTGCAGCCCGATCCAATATATCTCTCGTTGCGGCGTGCAGCCCGATCCAATATATATCTCGCTGCGGCGTGCATCCCGATCCAATGTGTGTGTGTGTGTGTATATATATATGTGTGTGTGTGTGTGTGCGTATGTGTGTGTGTAACATTGCGGCGTGCAGTCTGATCCATCACTATCCTCACAATCCGGCTCTCAGCCTCACTCAGTCATCACCCTCACAAGACACTCGGGTAACTCACCACAAATCACGGGGACTTAGCCCAAAATATCTTTCATTTGTTTGAAAACAGGATGATAAACAGGAATAATCAATAAACAAGTATAAATTATGACTGAGATTATATTTTCTATCAAAATCAGTGTGAGAATAGTAGTAAAAACACCCCCGAGGGTCCAAACAGGTCGGCACAAGGCCCCAAACATGGCATACAACCCAAAATATAATATAAATCTCAAAAATACGGAATGCCATATGATTTCAAATCAAACACGCGACTTAACAGTTGCTGCAAGACGGACCAAGTCACTATCCCTATCGGTGCCCTCCTACACGCCCGTCACCTAGCATGTGTGTCACCTCATTTATCAAAACCATACAAAATACCGGGTTTCATACCCTCAGGTCTAGATTTACGTTCGTTACTTACCTCAAACCGGATGAAAACCTACACCGCGATGCCTTTGCCCCTCGACTCAGCTTTAACGCGCCCTGAATCTATTCAAAACAGATTCATATTTGTAACAACCTGGCCGGTCGTTCCGAGAGTAATAGCCCCGTTTCCCTTGTTTCTGCTTCATTATATGTGGTTCAGCTTCATTATGTTGTGTTAGATTGGTTGGCTCGGGTTCGGAGCAACTTTTGGAGAGAAATGAGACACTTAGTCTCTTAACTTGGTTCAATAGTGGAAAAGTTAACCGGAAATTGACTTATTCGTAAACGACCTTGGAATGTAGTTTTTATGGTTCGGATAGCTTTTTTTAGGTGATTTGGGATTTAGGAGTGTGTTCGGAATGTAGTTTTGATGTCCGGTGTAGAATAAGGCTTGAATTGGCAAAAGTTAGTTTTGGTGATTTCCGGTCGGCAGTGGAAAATAGGCTATCGGGGTCGGAATGAAATTTTGGAAGTTGTAGCAGGTTTGTAATGTCATTTTAGATATGTGTGCAAATTTTCAGGTCATTCGGACGCGTTTTGGTTGGTTTCGGCATCATTGGCGGAATTTAGAAGTTTCAAAGTTCATAGGCTTGAATTTGATGTGATTTTGGTGTTTTTGCATTTTTTTTTGTGTTTCGAAGGCTCGACTAAGTTTGAATGAGGTTATGGGATGTGTTGGTATGTTTGTTTGGGGTCCCGAGGGGCTCGGGATTTATTTCGGATGGTTAACGGAGGTTTGGACTTAGGAAATTGTAGCAAAGGTGCTGCTGGTGCCATTTTACTGGTGTGACCGCACCTGTGGATGGGAGACCGCAAGTGCGGCCCCGCAGAAGCGGAAAGGAATCCTCAGATGCGGAAGTTGGGAAGCTCAGTGAGGGACCGCAGATGCGGACGTGGGATCGCACCTGTGGAGTCGCAGGTGGGGAAATGGGGTCGCAGGTGCGGAATTTGGACTTTGAGTGACTTTTCGCAAGTGCGAGATTTTGGCCACAGGTGCGATTTAACTGGGCAGGAAGTATAAATATGTGCCTCCGCGAATTTTTGGCATTTCTCATCATTTTTGCATGCGGGTTGATCATTTTGAGAGCAATCTGGAGAAGGATTTCGAGGGCCTTCGGTGGAGGTAAGTTTCTCGGACTATAAACTTGATTCTATGTTATTATGTGACGGATTAGGCTTGGAATTAGTGGATTTAATGGCATAAGTTGGGGTTTAGGGCTTGAGAAATTAAGACTTATAATTAAGGAATTTAGGGGTTGTTTGTGGTCGGATTTTGATGTGTTTTATATGTGTAGACTCGGGAAAGGATAAGGATTCTTGTGACGCGATTTTTATCGAATTTCGAGACATGGGTCCGGAGCTCGGGTTTTGCCAATTTCGGGAATTGTGCCAAAATTGATAGTTTTCGATTGGGCCTTGTTCATTTAGCGTATATTGATGATGTTAATCTGGTTTTGGTTAGATTCGGAGCAATCAGGAGCCGATTCGAGGGGCAAGAGCATCACAGATTAGTATTTTGGCCCGAGTTGAGGTAAGTAATGACTGTAAATCTTGTCCTGAGGGTATAAAACCCAGGACTTCGTATTTTCTCACTATTTTTGGAGTGGTGCACATGCCGGATGACGAGTGTGTGGTGTGCACTGACTGTGGATTGGGACTTGGTCCTTCCCGTGGCAACTATTGAGTTGCGTATTTACTTTTAACTCATATGTTAAATTGTGTTTTAAGACTATTGTTATATTTGCGCTGTAAGCCATGTTTGGGGCCTTGTGCCGACTTGTTTAGAACCCTTGGGGGATTTTTACTGCTATTTTCTCACTGTGTTGACTTATGATTTACACTCAGTCATGTTATATTTATCTGATTTCGAAACTCAGCCTTATTTACACTATTTTGAGTTATAAAATGATGTTTTCGGGTCAAGTACCCCGTTTTACTGATATGCCCAAGGGGATTTTGAGAGTTGCTAATTGAGTGAGGCCGATGGCCTGATTGTGAGGATATGATATACCACGAGGTGGCATGATATTAGCGCTAGGGATGAAGGAGCCCCTCCGGAGTCTGTACACACCCCTAGTGAGTACAGGTACCTACTGAGTGCGAGTGCCGAGTGTCGAGTGTCGAGTGACGAGTGATTGGGAGGTATGACTGACTGTGAGGTTGCCCGAAGGGCTGATTATGAGTGACTGTGAGGTATGCCCTCGGGGCTGATTCTTATTGATGTTACGCTCGAGGGGCAGTTTCTGATACATGTTTTGCCCGAGGGGCTACTTATGATTTTACCACTTTCACTCTGAACTTATGAAATATGTTTTTCCCATGGGGGCTTTTATGATTTTTATCATTTTTACACTAAACTTCTTGAAAGTTATGTTGAAACTATTGGCAAGTATATTTCCAAATGATTTTTACTGAAATCGGCTTTTAAGCGTGATGATTTAATGTATACACTATTGGAAAGAAAGACTGTGCTTATTGTGAAATGATGATTTGATTTTATGTGTTTCTTACTGCTCAGACCTGATTTATCTTCATTACTACTGAGTTGGCGTACTCACATTACTCTCTGCACCTTGTGTGCAGATCCAGGTGTTAGGGCAGAGTGAGCTGTGTATTTGTTCCAGGGACTTCTCGGAGATTTTGCAAGGTAGTTGCACGCGTCTGCAGTCCTGCTCTCTCTCCTACTTACTATTATAGAGTTTATTTTTTTTGAGTTGTATATTTTCTGTAGATTCTCATGACCAGTGACTCTGGGATCTCGGGGGTTGTATTTAATATTCGGTGTAGCTTTATCTGTTTTAAAAATGTTTAAAAGAAACCTTTATGGGTTATCAGTTTAGTAATGACGAAATGAAAGATTATTACTGTATGAATGTGGTTTTGGTTGGCCTAGATCATGATAGGCTCCATCACGACTGGTTTAGATTTGGGGTCGTGACAATATCATAAAAATATGCTTAAGGAACAAAGCCCACTCGAAAATAACCAATTTACATCAACAAACCCGAAATTGGCCAAACTCAACCCCCGGGCCCCCGTCTTAGATTCCGATAAAAATCACAAAACAAAAATCCTTATTCTTTCACGAGTTCATACATACCAAATACATCAAAATCGGACTCCAAATGGCCCCTCAAATCCCCAATTTACACTTTCCAATTTCAAGCCGTAATCTCCCAAATTTCTCCAATTAAAACATGAATAAACAATGGAATAATCGTCATAAACACAAGATACAAGGTCCAGCTAACTTACCTCACTGAATACACTTAATTCCCCCTTGAAATCCCAGCTCTAAGCTCCAAAATCCGTCAAAAATGGTGAAGAAATGAGTGAAAATTCGCGAAGTCAACCTTATATAGGTTCTGCCAGCAATCTCGCACGTGCGACCCCATGTTACGCACCATGCCGCGCTGCACCTGCGGAAAAATCCCTCGCAAGCGCGGATTCTCACTTAAACTAAAACTCCACATCTGCGGCCTTCTACCCGCACATGCGGTCCCGCAGGTGCGATCCATCTTCCGCACTTGCGCTCCCAGGCCAGGTTCCACTTTTTCGAATCTGCGCAAGGTCTTCCGCACCTGCGGCTCCCCGTCCTCGGGTGCAGTCACACCATAGGTCCTGCACCAGCAGCCATTTGCTGCATTTTTCCAACTTTCAACATTCCGAAAATCATCGTAAATCAATCCCGAGCCCCTCGGGGCCCCAACCAAAAGTACCAACAAGTCATATATCAATATACAAACTTAACGAACCTCCGGAACACTCAAAATAACACCAAAACACCAAATCAAATCCTAAATTCAAGCCTAAGGATTTCTAAACTTCCGAAATTCGCCAACGATACCGAAACAACCGAAACCACGTCTGAATGACCTGAAAATTTGCACACACATCCCAAATGACACTACGAACATGTTCCAACTTCCGGAATTCCATTCCGACCCCGATAACTAATTTTCCACTGCCGACTGGAAATTTCCCAAAATCCAATTTTCGCCAATTCAAGCCTAATTCTACTCCGCACCTCTGAATGACATTCCGAACACACTTCTAAGTTCCAAATCACCTAATGAAGCTATTTGATCCACAAAAACCACATTTCGAGACCATTTACCTATAAGTCAACTTCCGGCCAACTTTTCCAACTAAATCACCAATTTAAGAGACTAAGTGTCTCATCTCTCTCCACAACCACTCCGAACGACCAATCAACCCAACACAACACAAAAGATCTGAACCACATATAATAAAGCAGAAACGGGGGAAATAGGGCTAAAACTCTCGGAACGACAGGTGAGGTCATTACATTCTCCCCCACTAAAGCATATGTTCTTCCTCGAACGTGTCCAGAGTTGTTCCAAAACCATCAAAATCGCCGTATAGCTGAATGGTGCACATATCGGGGTGATCCCACGTCACCCTATCCCACCTAGGTCCAATAGCACAACATAGTTGAAATTTCGTAATCCAACCCAACCCATAAACTTTAGAACCAAATTTCCACTTTTGAAATAACTTAAAAGATCAAAGTCCCACATCTATAAACTGAACAAGTCTGAAGACGCTGTATCAAGCCATATCCGTACCCAAAATGTAATCACATAAAATACCACATGCCTCAAACACTCATAGCGGTAACTCCTAATCACAATAGCTGCTCAAAACGACTCAATACCGGTAAATAACCTCTTATCAAGCAAAACCTCGTTCTAACACTCTCATATACAGCCAATGATAAAAGAAACAATATAAACTAGCAACCATTTGTCGGATCAACAAGTGATGGAACTCCTTCTCTTCGATAGAAAATATAGCAAATGTTATAAGCCGATCAGCATCAATATCCTCCCAAATATACCACGACCAGACCCGGTAGCACCCATTCCAGGTCCGAAAACCTCTTCTCATCTACCACAACCACTCTAGTGACGTGACACATCAATACAGCTGAAATCCATAACCCATGCAGTCCGTGCACAAATATATAACATCCTTAATGTACTCAAATCATGAAAAAATGACTCCACTGCGAGGGCTGTACCGCAAGCTCACCAGTATCACCACAACATAATGCTGAGAACCCATCACACATCGTAGAGCCAGAACACACGAATCTAGCTCGAAGGATCATACCTCCACAAAACTTCGCTGCAATGAGCGACCCCATCCCAATACTGGTCCACATTAAATACTTCGAGCCACCTTGCTCAAAATCAATAACCATGCGCAATTCGACATCAAGTACTCAAAGTGCATTGCCATAACCACGGGGAATCGGAAGAAACCATGCCACACAAACCCGAAAGCACATAATCAATACGTCTCAATCTTGCAATACCCAACTACTTACCTTCCTCAAACCCCGCTATAAAGACCAAATAAATCCGCACCATATGTGCATATAACCAATAATCACAACCCCTGGCAACACCGAAGGATAACTCATAGATCACTCCAGAACATGAATAAACTCAATGACAATCGAATGGTACATCCCTCGACAATAGCAATTCAGAGACAACAATTTTGAGTCGGTGCAGAACACACACCTATACTAGCCTACCAATGAACCCTAAGTCAACTTTGGACACCCGCAACAGATAGATAACTCTAAGAAAATTCACAATGACTACATCATGTCACATACTAACATCTAACTAGCTTTGCTCATATCTTCAAAATCCATAGCCACAAAATAATATGTCTATGATAATTCTCAGTCTCGAAGTCCATGAAGCGCATGAATCACCATATCTGATCCCAACTCCACCACTCGAATATGTAACACACTTCTAATACTCAATGATTCCACTAGAAATACCCCTATAACTCTTCTGTACCATCAAGAAACCTTGAACATCAGTAGTCGATCCAACAGGAGAGCACTGCGATATTAATGAAGTACCCTTAACTAATACACATTGCCTTTTTTGAAATGTATACCCTCATCAACCGCACCAATTAGTGATATCATTTACCTAGCCATCTGAAATTGTCTATGCTGCCCAAGAATTTATGACCTTCCTTTCAGAACTGAACCGTGACCTCACACATGCAAATCTCAACCCTACACAACATACCGCACACACCATGCCATCCTATGATAAATATGAGAACTTTCTAATCTCTTCCGAGCCACAAGAAACTACGTACTCAACCAGCTAAGAACTTTCCATTTGATCCCATCTAGAAGTAAAATCACTATACATCACATGCCTCTCACGCCAGAAGAAAATATACATCTCTAATCGAGGTATAAACCATCCAGGACTCTCCGAATCCCATTTGCACAAAACCAAACCGCCAGGACTGAATCCTTCTAGTTCAACCGAACTACGCAAGCTGTCAAAACCCAAGAGCGTTGCCCCGAATCACACGTAGGACCTTATCACATCATAAGCACCCAAAGAACCGATCTTACTCACTACCATGCCGATTCATTCTCCTACCAAGTTGTACTATTTTTCCGAGTTCCTTCTGAATTACCTTCTAATTGATTCTTCTCCTTTCCATAGTACCAAAATCCTCAACCAGCAATCACCACGCGAGACCCTAGCATAGAACAACATCGCCCTAAGGCTCATAAGCCGCTGGATATCTCTTAATCACCCCAAAATGTACCACATCTCAAATACTCACTCTAAAGAGGCTTTCTATGAATTTAAACTATTCTTAACCTTTCAAGATATCGAAATGTAGATTCCATAATAATATAGAAATGCCACAAGTATTGACACCTTCCAATGTAAATCTCAGTTTCTAGCCAGACACACATCTTGAAGATTCCCAATTGTTATATATAAACCTTGAATCCATTACAACCATTCTCGAGAGTCATCTACTCTATGAAAATCTCAATTACATTGATCAAACAGACCGAACGATCTGTGCCCACATTAACACACCAACACCCAAGGGGGGGGGGGTAACCCACACTCCTAAACAACCAAGCAAGTTCCTACCCCGCACACACTGCACCTTTTACAAATACAACTCAATCATTCAGTAAAACCCATTTTCCCACCCAGTATAATACAACCTGCACCAAAAATTCCCATTACTCGAGTCATTCTCAAACTCCATCTCTGTAGATCATAACTAATTCACCAGTATACCTCGAACAGAAACCAATACATCACATAATCGTGAAACCAACTTATCATTAGCAGACTCCCTCACTTGTCTCAAAGCCATAGATCAAGACAACAATAACTCATAATGCCCATACACTATCACCGCCACAATACCACAGTGAGATTCAACTAAATCCTTCATAAGCTCATATAACACAAACCATCTAATATGTCCAATCTCTGCAAATCTCGCATTCACCATTGGAATAGACGTGCCAACTTCCATAAGCGATCTAAACGCAAATTGCAACATATATCAATTACTAGTAAACGAGGACTTGCTACAAAACCACCTAAGGATCACGCTAACTCAGGAAACCCCACGGGAACTAGTCCCGTAGCCTCAAACTGATCTCTCTCTATACCCTTCAAAAAATCATAGCTATTACGCAATCACTTTATCCTTCTGCATTTAAACGCAACCAACGCCTACCCTCAGGGCATCACAACACGCAGTATAAGAACCTGAAGCTGATGGCAGAACTAACACTGGAGGTGTGGTCAAAGCAATCCTGAGCTTCTGGAAGCTCTCCCCACACTCGTCTGACCACCTGGATATCTTTACTAGACACCACGTGCCCCAAGACCGCTACCGAACTGAGCCAAAATTCACACTTGGAGAACTTCACATAAAGCTCCTCCTCCCTCAATCTTTATAATACCATCCTCAAATACTGAGCATGCTCCTCCTAGATACGAGAGTACACCAGGATGTCATCAATGAACACAATATTAAAAGGATCCAAATATGGCTGAAATACGTTGTTCATCAAATGCATGAACGTTGTTGGGGCATTGGTCAGCCTAAAAGACTTCAACAAATACTCATAACACAACAAGAAGATCCACTTCCCTCCACAACTAAACTACATGAGAGGAACTTCAATACACTCACTACTCGAGGTTATATGCCAACTCAAGATAGAAGTCAAACACTCAACAGTCCTTGCTACATCTCCGGCCAATTCTTTTCGTCATGATCAAACAATCTGAACACATCTCGCCATAAAATCACACTCACCACATAATCATCTAGTCACAAAATCCCATTAATAAGGACACGTACGGACATATAAGTCCCAAATGCACTTTCTCAAATAATCGAAATCTCGACACTTAATCCACAAACAAAATCCGGCCTCAAGTCCTCCAGACTAGCCCATTATCAACATGCTAAAATAACATATCTCACCTCACCCATGGAGATCGCAAGTCGTCGATGCACAGTTGATACCGAGCGCTCACATACGCATTCAAACACATGAAAGGAATTTAAAGAGTTACGTCTTTGGATGAATAATTGGATTCGCACAACAAGAATTCAAGAATGTGAGATTTTTCCTAAGGGTTCTGCAGCCTCTCGAAGATAAGTACAGACGTCTCCATACCGATCCACAAGAATCTAATAAACCTGCTCGTGACCAGTGAATCCTATGTAACCTAGGCTCTGATACCAACTTGTCACGACCCCAAAATCTACACAGGCCGTGATGACGCCTATCATGGTACTAGGCTAGCCATTTTACCGAACATAATACAAGAAACTCTCCATTTAAAAAAATAACATGATTTATCATAACCTTAGACGTTTAGTATTTCAGAAATGCGGATAAGTAATGAAAACATCTGAGTAAAAAATCCCCAAAACCCGGAGTCAACAGTCATGAGCAACTAAATGGACCACAGAATTTGACATGACTTCCTTAATACAACAAGTCTAGGAAATGTAAATGATGATAAAATAGGTAGGAGAAGTGGGGCTACGAACTCCGTGCAGCTACCTCACAGTCTCCGGTAAATTCTCTAATGAGGATGAATTAAAACTCACTCGATCCTGTCACCTGAATATGCATACAAGGTGCAGGGAGTAACGTGAGTACATAAACTCAGTAAGTAACAAATATAAATAAGGACTTGAGTGTAGCGAAGAGCCTTTAAAATCATGTAAAATCATATAATAAATATCAGTGGAAATCAATAAATCAAGACAGGAATCTACGTTCAAAACATTTCATAGAAACTCCAGTTTTCCCTTTTCAAATCTCATATAAAACATTGGTTCAACATTTATCATTTAGAGGCTAAAATGTAAAGAAGAGTGATAATAGTAGTTTCATAACAAATAATCCCCTCGGGCACAATGTCACTCACCAATAAAGCCTCTCTGGCAAGCCTCTCAGTCACTCGTGACTCATCTCTCGTCAATCAGCACTCACACTCAGCACTCACGCTCAATAAGTTCCATATAATAACCATTGTGGCATGCAGCCCGATCGATATATCTATATATATATATATATATACACCCTGCGGCATGCAGCCCGATCAATAAATAGTCGACTGCGCTGGGGGTGTACAGACTTCGGAGGGGTTCCTACAGCCCAATCGCTATATCACTGCGGCGTGCAGCCCGATCCAATATATATACCGCAGCGGCGTGCAATCCGATCCAATATATATACCGTTTGGCGTGCAACCCGATCCAATATATCTCTCGCTGTGGCTGCAGCCCGATCCAATATATATCTCGCCGCGGCATGCAGCCCAACCGAATGTGCATATATATATATATATATATATATATATATATATGAGTGTATGTATGTAACGTTACGGTGTGCAGTCCGATCCATCACTATCCTCACAATCTGGTTCTCAGCCTCACTCAGTCATCACCCTCACAAGCCACTCGGGTAACTCACCACAAATCACGGGGACTCAGCCCAAAATATCTTTCATTTGTTTGAAAACATGGTGATAAATAGGAATAATCAACAAACAAGTATAAATTATGACTGAGATTATATTTTCTATCAAAATCAGTGTGGGAATAGTAGTAAAAACACCCCTGAGGGTCAAAACAGGTCGGCACAAGGCCCCAAACATGGCATACAACCCAAAATATAATATAAATCTCAAAAATACAGAATGTCATATGATTTCAAATCAAACACGCGGTTTAACAGTTGCTGCAAGACGGACCAAGTCACAATCCCTACTGGTGCCTGCCCACATGCCCGTCACCTAGCATGTGGGTCACCTCATTTATCAAATCAATACGAGATACTGGGTTTCATACCCTCATGTCTAGATTTACATTCGTTACTTACCTCAAACCAGATGAAAACCTACACCGCGATGCCTTTGCCCCTCTACTCGGCCTCAATGCGCCCCGAATCTTTTCAAAACAGATTCATATCATAAAAATATGCTTAAGGAACATAGCCCACTCGAAAATAACCAATTTACATCAACAAACCCGAAATTGGCCAAACCCGAACCCCGGACCCCCATCTCAGATTCCCATAAAAATCACAAAACAAAAATCCTTACTCTCTCACGAGTTCATACATACCAAATACATCAAAATCGGACTCCAAATGGCCCGTTAAATCCCCAATTTACACTTTCAAATTTCAAGCCCTAATCTCCCAAATTTCTCCAATAAACATGAATAAACAATGGAATAATCGTCATAAACACAAGATACAAGGTCCATGTAACTTACCTCACTGAATACACTTGATTCCCCCTTGAAATCCCAGCTCTAAGCTCAAATATCCGTCAAAATTGGTGAAGAAATGAGTGAAAATTCGTGAAGGCAACCTTATATAGGTTCTGCCAGCAATCTCGCACGTGCGACCCCATGCTACGCACCTGCGGTGCCGCACCTGCGGAAAAATCCCTCGCAGGTGCGGAGTCTCACTTAAACTAAAAATCCGCATCTGCGGCCTTCTACCCGCACATGCGGTCCTGCATGTGCGATCCACCTTCCGCACCTGTGATCCCAGGCCAGCTTCCACTTATCCGCATCTGCGAAAGGTCTTCCACACCTGCAGCTCCCCGTCCGCAGGTGCGGCCACACCAGAAGGCCTGCATCAACAACCATTTGCTGCATTTTTTCAACTTTCAACCATCTTAAATCAATCCCGAGCCCCTCGGGGCCCAAACCAAAAGTACCACAAGTCATATATTAATATACCAACTTATTCGAACCTTCGGAATACTCAAAACAACACCAAAACACCAAATCAAATCCTAAATTCAAGCATAAGGATTTCTAAACTTCCGAAATTAGCCAACGATGCCGAAACCACCCAAACCACGTCCGAATGACCTGAAATTTTTCACACAAATCCCAAATGACACTACGAACCTGTTCTAACTTCCGGAATTCCATTCCGACCCCGATAGCTAATTTTCCATTGCCGACCGGAAATTTCCAAAAATCCAATTTTGCCAATTCAAGCCTAATTCCACTCCGGACCTGAGAATGACATTCCGAACACATTCCTAAGTCCCAAATCACCTAATGAAGCTATCCGAGCCACAAAACCCACATTCCGAGACCATTTACCTATAAGTCAACTTTCGGTCGACTTTTCCAACTAAATCACCAATTTAAGAGACTAAGTGTCTCATCTCTCTCCACAACCACTTCGAACCCGGACCAATCAAACCAACGCAACACAAAAGAGTTGAACCACATATAATAAATCAGAAATGAGGGAAACGGGGCTAAAACTCTCGGAACGGCCGGTCAGGTCGTTGCATTATCTAATGAGTTAAGTACATTAATACTTCTTTTGTTGATTAGGGTGTATTATAGCTCTTAACTCTGTGTTACCAACTCAATACCTCTCGGTCAAAGAGTGATTTTTCTCATTTGGATTTTTCAAGTTCAAATGGGTATCAAACAAAATAGTTGATATGAGCACAAGTCGGGTTCTCAATATCTATAGTTCCAATCCTTTAATTAGGATAATCAAACCTTCAATTATCCTAATTCATTGTTAGCCAAGTTATCCTAGACTAGGCCCATCTTTCTCAAATAGAGACTAAGTCAAAAAGGCATGAATCAATATTTGCAACCATTAATTCTGAAATTGAAGCATAAACTAAGCTAAATAATCAACACCCAATCATAAACAAGCATTAAATTAATTACCCGTAAGATTTACACACTAGGGTTGGGTCACAACTCCAGCAAGAATCTAGCTATTCATAGTGGGAACTGAAGAAAATAAAGAAGAAATGCTAATTAAACTCATAATCTAAGATTAAAATGCTAAAACATAATGTTTAAACACAAAAATAGTTACAAACTTTCTAAAATGGAAAAATGTAACGGCTACAGCAGCTCAAACTTCGAAACTTGACCTAAAATGTGAAACTCGACTATTTATAGTGATCGATCATTCGCTAACAAAAATACTCCTCAGGAAGTTCTGCGACCACACAATTCCTTTTGCAATCCGTAGATTTCTTCAGTTGTCAAGATCTTGGATTATGCAGATGCACAATTCTGGATTGCGGCTACGAAGCATCTTCTGCGGCCACACAATTTTTGTGCAATCCATACATCAGCAAAGCTTCAGGTCCTTGTCTTTTGCGCACTCTCTGAACTTTGAATCATTTGTCAGTGCATTCCTACTAGGATCTTTCACTTGGTCTACGATCACTGATGGAATTCTGCGGTCTACACTTTCTTCTGCGGCCATAGAAATCCTTCTGCGGACTGTACTTCTTTAGTTCTGCGTCCTTTCTTGCCTCATGATTCAGAACACTCCTTTTTGAGTCAGATTTCATCATGGGAGAACAAACTTCCAATATTCCAGCAATTTGCACACTTTCATTAGTTTCAGGAACATAAATCATTGCTTTGGAACTAAAACAAAAGAAAAAAGGTACTAATAACTAATCAAAATCCCTACTTATCACTCAATACCATTATTTACAAAGTAGCAACGCAAAAGAAGATGACATATACAGAACATTAAAGGGTCACAAATATAACAGAGAATATGCAACACCTTTATCCCAAACAATATGAATTAAATGCACAAACAACAACCACCTACGGGGTATCACAAAAATTCAACGCAATAAAGATGCTAAAATAGTTACATGATAACTCAAAAAATCATATAGAAAGTAATGACATTTCATAAATAAAGGCATGGTTACAAAGTATCAAGTAACAATTAAGGAATATAATGGATAAGTGATGAATTCAACAAGTAATTTCAATTAAGAATTAAAGCTTAAAAAAGTAAACTTGAAAATAAAAGATAGAACATGTACTATCAACTTCAAGTAAAGCATGTGAGGGAAATCTTAACAATGGCAGATATGACATGAAATGACAACTTCAATGAAATGCATAAAAGAAGCCTAATAGTCTAAACCGGTTAAATACCATATATAAGCGCGTGTACACACTCATCACCTCGTGTACATGTCTTCCACAAATTCGTATAGTACCATCAATCCAAAACCTAAAGGGTAGATTTCCCTCACACAAAGTTAGGCAAGATACTTACCTCAATTAGGAAAATAAATACTCAAAATAGCTTTTCCATTTAAATTTTACCTTCGCTCAGCTCAGATTTAGCAAAACTGACTTAATAATATCAAATAATGCAAGAGAAACCGTTCCAATTAATAAAGCTCGATCTTTATAAAAAATTTCAAATGTCAACAAACGTCAACTCCGGGCCTTTCCGGTCAAAACCCGAGTCGAAGGGTAGTTATCGCCTACCCATAACCCCACGAGTTCATATATGTGTTTTATTTTCAATCCGAGTCCAATTCGACTCTCAAATCTCATATTTTCATTTTTCAAAACATAGACAAAAATCCCAATATTTTCCCTTGAGGTCCCATGATTTTAATGTTAATCTCATAAATAATCGTGTAATGTAATTGAAAATTGATCAAAATCACTTACCCAATTGTTTGGTATGAGAAAATCGCCTCCTACCAATTCTAGGGTTAAAAATATGATAAAATGAAGTTGTGTCCTGAAATGCTCAGCTATAAACAAGTTGCATGTGTCACATTTGCTACCTGGGGTTGGCAAAATGCGACCGTCGCAATTGCGGAAAAAGGATCGCAAATGTGACCCCATCCAGGCATGCTATTGTTGCATTTGCAACACCAAACTTCACAAATATGAAGTTGTTCCCCCCAGCAGTCCTAAACCCACTCGATCCCTCGGGGCTCCAAACCAAATATCCTTACATGTCTAAAAATATCGTACGAACTCGCTCGCATGACCGAAATATCAAAATAACTTCGAAAACCGTGAATTAGACACCAAAACACATACAAATCACAATGAACTTCAAGAATTGCTAGAAACACAACCACGTCTTTGAATCATATCAAACCAACTTCGAATTACACCAAATTTTGCAGTAAAGTTTCAAATATCAAAACGGACCTATTCCAAATACCAAAACAAAATTCCCAACCAGATAGCCATAAATCAACCCATGGTAAAACTTAGAAAAATTCTAAACATTGAAATTTCTATTTTTTTACCAATTAGTGCCGAAACTTTCTAGAAACCTACAAATGCAAATTCCGGAATATGTCCGACTCCAAAATCACCATCCGGACCTACCAGGACCATATAAACTCCGATCCGAGGTAAAATGCGTAAAAGTCAAACTTGGTCAACTCTTTCAGCTCAAGCTTCTCAAGTGAGAATCATTGTATACGGCTAAAATCGGAGAGTCCAATTTTACAGTCATCTCGAAGCTTAGAAGGCTTGAAAGCCCGGGCTCTGATATCGATACGTGTCGAAGGTCCTAAACTTCAAGGCAGTATGTATTGTAGGTCCTCGATCTTGTGGTCGTGCAAATCGAAGGTCCCCAGCCTCGAGGCAATGCACATCGAGGGACCTCGACCTCGACGTAGTACAAACCAAGGGTCGACATGGAGAGGCGGGAAATTCGCTAAGCGCACGTGGTTAAATATGACAAAATACACAGGATAGTACACGTACGTACCGAGACATTAAATGGTTGCACCGGCTATTTCTCCTTACATTAAATAGTTGTACCAGCTATATTTCTTTGTAATGAACATACATGCACTGTGTTGGGATTCCCTTTTTTATATAAAGGGGACCCTTGTCACTTTGTAACACATATGATATTAAATACAAGAACAAGAACATTCTCTGCTCTCAAATAAAAACATTCTCAACAATTGTCTCATTAAATTACTGCTTCTCATTTATTGTGTTCTTGAGTTATTATTCACTTATTGCTTATTATTGATCATAAATAGGACAACCTTAAGACATTTAATACTGTTATACCGTCACCGATAGCCCCTAATCAAGCTTCTCGAGCTCGACCTAAAGGCCTACCCGACCACCTTTAGATTGGCCTCTTCGATACCTAGTTTGCACAATCTAGTTCTTTTCACACTTATTTAATTTTTCTCGCTTCATACTCAACATCTACTGTCTAAACAACTGGTATTAAAATAGATAACTTATTTTTAGAACCACATAATAAAATATAATTGTAATTACCATTTTCAAGGTAAACAGTTTGGCACCCACCGTGGGGCTAAAAATAATAGTAATCGTTTTAGGTGTTGGTTTTCTAAAAACACAAGTTATCCTTCACACATTTTCTTGCCCAAGAAATCTTCAATTTCAGGTCAGAAAATGTCTAACTCAGTGAACGCGCGTGAAAACAACGATCCTGAGGAACACGGACCACAAGAACCCATGCTCAAGTAGGACAAAGTGCACACCACCACGAAAGAGCGAACTCAAAGTTGTATACTTAAAAGAACTATTGTGTTCAGGGAGGAAGATGTCGAAGCATTGTCCCAACCACATAGCGATGCGTTGGTAATCTCTTTCCTCTTGAATAACGTTCAAATTAAGCGTGTGCTCGTGGATCCAGGTAGCTCGGCCAATATAATCAGATTCGGGGTAGTGAAGAAGCTCAAGTTGCTTGACCAAATCGTACCCCATTCTAATGCCCTCAGAGGATTCAACATGGAGAGCGAAATGACGAAGGGGGAAATCTTCCTCCTGGTCGATGTGTACGATACAGTTCGAAGTAACAGTTTTCATGTCGTCGAAGGGGACACGACATACAACACCCTGCTGGGAAGGCCATGGATACACAACATCAGGGAAATACCGTCGACTCTCCACCAGATGTTGAAATTTCAAACCGCAGGTGGCATAAAAAGGGTGGATGGGGAGCAGCACACGACAAAAGAAATGTTCGCAGTACACGACGTGGCGCCAGATCCCATATGTTCCACCTCCGAGGGGTCGGAATATAAACTGGTCCCCGAGAATGATGAGGAAGACTTCCTCACCCCTCAAACCTTCGTTGCCCCCGAAGAATCAGACGCAACAAGATCAACGCTCGAAGTGTTGGAACAGGCCATTCTGATTATACATCTACCAGATCAAAAGGTATACCTGGGAACGGGACTAACCCCCGAACTCTGGAAAGAACTCATTCAATTTCTTATTGGAAACATTGATTTATTTTCTTGTTCCCATTTGGATATGACAAGGATCTCCCCGGAAGTAACAACCCATCGACTGAGCGTCGACCCCAATTCAAACAGGTGAAGAAAAAAAGAAGGCATCAGTCCAAGGTAAAGCATGTGTTTGTCAAAGACGAGGTAACAAAATTCCTCAGAATAGGGTCCATCAGGGAAGTAAAGTATCCCGAGTGGTTGGCCAATATAGTAGTGGTCCCCAAGAAAAGGAACAAGTTAAGAATGTGCGTATATTACAAGGACTTAAATAAAGCATGCCCCAAAGATTCATTACCACTGTTCAACATCGATCGATTGATTGATGCCACGGCCAGCCACGAGACTCTCATCTTTCTCGATGCCTACTCCAGGTATAATCAGATTCAAATGAACCTCGAGGACAGGGAAAAGACTTCGTTCATCATGAAGTATGGCACATATTGCTAGAATTTTATGCCCTTCGGGCTAAAATATTTAGGGGCCACGTACCAACGCCTAGTTAATAAGATGTTCGAACATCAAATAGGCAAATCAATGGAAGTTTATGGAGTGATAGTTCGAGATGAGCAAGGTACGCAATTCCCTGTCTACTATGTAGATCGAATCCTGGGAAATGCTGAAACCAGGTATCCACACTTAGAAAAATTAGCTTTTCCATTAATAAGTGCGTCTCAAAAATTGAAACCTTATTTTCAAAGCCACCGTATATGTGTTTTAACAACATATGATTTTCAGAATATATTGCATAAACCCGAATTGTCAGGCCGGCTGGCCAAATGGGCAATCGAGCTCGGGGGTTACGATATTGAATATCAGCCTCGAACGACTATCAAGTCCAAAATTCTGGCCGACTTCATGGCCGATTTTACGCCCACTCTCGTGTCCGAGGTAGCAAAAGAATTTTTGCTAAAAATGGCCCCATGGTCGGGGGTGTGGACCTTATTCACCGATGGTGCATCAAATATGAGAGGATCCGGGCTCGGCATAGTTCTGAAGCCACCTGCAAGTGGCGTGATACCGGTCGAGGTCGGGGAGCCAAGTGCCAGATTCTAACATGCCACCGAAAATTCAAACAATGAGGCCATGACCACGACCCTCGAGCTATTAGACGAGAAGTGAGAAGCTTCACTGGTCCAGATGGCCGCCCAAAAACAAAGAATCAAAGGATACTACAACCGAAGAGCAAACCTATGATATTTCAAAACCTGGGACTAAGTCCTAAGGAAAGTCACCCAAAGCACTCGAAACCCTAACGAAGGCATTAGTCCCGAGCTAGGAAGGACCGTACCGCATCCTTGGAGTAATCGACAAAGGATCCTACAAGCTAGGCACCATGGAAGGCGAGCAACTGCCAA